>JAUNZO010003455.1:0-278324 GCA_031894775.1 Chloris gayana
GGAGGGAATTCCTTCTGTGCCACCGAATGTTACAAGAATCCTCGATTTCTCCCTGGAAAAGTTACGGTCCCTTGCATGCCACTTATTCAAATTTTTGCACCCGCATGTGCCACTGCCGTCACTGCCGTTTCACTCAGGATCCCATAGGGAGGATAGGAGCTGTCAGTTTTTTACCAATATGACCGTCTTGCCCTGGTCACGGTGAATAAAACAGAGGAGCCAACCTAGCCCAGCCCGTTCCACCCTAGCGGCTAGCTGGTTTCATCGCCCTGCTGGCTGTAGGACACAGGAACCCTAGCCCCCAAATCGCTGGAACTGTACCCACAAAATCCACCCACGAATCCACCCCCGAGTCGAGCAACAGTTAGGAATGGGCTAGAGAGGAAGTTACATCCGTGGGGCTCCGCCACTTGAGCTCATTTCGTGGTGGTGCGTACAGGGATTGAAAGCAGATGGGGGGCTCGGGGGCAAGACGGCCTGCATGGCTGGAAGATGGGTGAGTTAATCCGGTTCTCTACTTTTGTATGTGCTTGATAGCCATGGTGCGTTTTACCTTTGCATTAGATTCGTTGTGTGATGCTCACTTGATCTGTAGGATGGACCCAGAAACAAGCTTCTTGCTGAAAATCAGATTGTTTGGTAACACTTTTAGACCTGAATTCGTGGCCTATAGCTTCACAGAAGTAGTAGATTCGGACACCACAAATTTCAAAGATTTTCTTGATAATGTGCTAAAATCTCATCCATGTGGTCACAACGAGGTAGTCCAAGTTTATTGCTTCTGTACACAGTCCAGAGCACATCTTGAAATCAATAGCGACCAAGATATGGTAGCAATGTTTAACAAACATGCTGACAACAAAGTAATTCGCATATCCATCGCATATAATGCTCCCACTAGTGATCCTGCGCCCATACCTGAGTGGAATTCACCACAAAAGAAGGGGAATTCAGCTTCAAGTGTGGGAGAGGAAAATGCAGTGGTTGTGAAGGAAACACAAGTAAATGAAGCTAATCAACCAAGTGATGTTACCCAACTAATTGAGTGTGCTACGAAGAGTACCAAACCTTCCAGTAGCTCTGTGCTTCCTGAAGACACGTACTTACTCAACCCTCATCCTGAAAATGAGCATGTTGGTGTGGATGAGGAGGGTATGTACAGTGATCCTGAGGCAGCACCTGATGATTCTACATCTGAATCCAAATCTGATGATGAATCTGACTCCGAGTCCACATCCGATGTTTGCTCATCCGATGAGGAGGTACAAGACCATGTGCCTCCAACCATGCCTGCATTTGTGTATGACAGAGATGATCCACCAATGGAAGTAGGAACTATTTATCCCAACATTATTGCTTTTAGGCTGGCTATAGCTCAACATGCAATCAAACATGAGTTTGAGTATAACATTGAGAAGAGTGATCCAGGGAGGTTCAGGGCCCATTGCGCTGCCAAGAAAGATGGCTGTAAGTGGAGGATACATGTTTCCAAAATGGGTGATGATGTTACCATGAAGGTACAATTTGTAATTTCTGTACAAGTTGTAATTTCTTCTTTTTGTGCAATTACTTTTGTGTGCCTAATACTACCGCAATCTGTAATACATACATATATCGTGTGCAGATAAAGAAGAACCCTTGTGGCCATAATTGCCATAGTACTCGCAGGAGTGGAAAGGTGAAGCAAGCTACAAAGTTTTGGATTGCTGAGGCGGTGAAGGATTGGCTTGTAGAAGATGCTGGTTTGGGAGCAAAAGAATTGCAGAGAAGAATTAAAGACAAGCACAAGATTACAATCAACTACAAAAGGGTGTATGCAGGTAAAGAGCTTGCATTGAAGCAACTTTATGGAAATTGGGACAAAAGTTTTGATAACTTATTCAGTTTCAAGGAGGAGATTGAACGCTCTTGTCCTGGTAGTTTTGTTGTGATTGATCATCATACAGTGAATGAGAAAACCAGGTTTAGGAGGCTATTCTTTGCTTTGAAGCCATGTGTTGATGGTTTTCTAAAGGGATGCAGGCCTTACTTGGCAATAGATAGCACTTTTTTGACTGGAAAGTTTAAGGGACAGCTAGCAACAGCTTGTGCAGTAGATGCTCACAACTGGATGTATCCAGTTGCGTTTGGTGTCATGGATTCAGAAACAAATAAGAACTGGATCTGGTTCATGCAAAGGTTGAGAGAAGCAATAGGGTATCGGGAAGGTTTAGCTATTTGCGCAGATGCAGGACAACCTGTCATGGCTGGAGTGAAAGAGGTTTTTCCTAGTGTTCAACATAGAGAATGCATGTTCCATTTGGTTAATAACTTTAAGAAAAGGTATCATGGGAAAGTTTTTGATGACAATCTGTGGCCTGCTGCCTATGCATGGCACCCACATTTTTTTAATAAGCATTGGCTTGCAATGGCTACAGCCAAACCTGATGCAATGCAATGGCTGAAGAAGAATCACAACAAGCTTTGGTCTAGAAGTCAGTTCTCCACTCTAACAAAGGTTGACTATGTCACAAATAATTTGGCTGAAAGCTTTAACAACTGGATCAAGGGTCATAAAGGGCTTAATTTGGACGACCTTATGGATGTAATCAGGAACAAGTTGATGGTCAAGTGGGAAAAGAGAAGGGGAATAGCAAACAAGCTGCAAGGAAAGATTTTGCCACATATTGTGAAAAAGTTGAAAGAGCAGAGCAGGAACTTAGACATGGAGGTCACTAGAAGTTCAGATGAGATATCAGAAGTGGTTGTGAAGGGTGGAAATGGTTACAGGTTAGCTGTTAACTTAGAAGCAAGAACATGTTCATGTAGGGAGTGGCAGGTTTCTGGTAAGCCTTGTATACATGCTATAGCCACTGTCACTTCATTTAGGAATGAGAGGATTGAGGACTATGTAGATATATACTACTCCATTGAGAAGTTTAGAGCTTCTTATGAAGGAGTCATTCCTGCCATCCCAGCACAAGTCTCAGTGGTCGAAGTCCAATCACAGCTTCTTTATGTATCCCCCTCTTCTCAAGTCCATAGCTGGCAGGAGGAAGACAGAGAGATACAAGTCCTGCACCGAGGGTGGAAACTCTTCTGGTAGAAAAGGGCAGCACCGGTGCCCCATTTGTCATAACTACGGTCATCACTGGCACAATTGCAAAGATGGTGATCCAACAGATATTGCAGCTATGATTGCAGAGAGGTACAAGTTTCATACTAATCTTACATTCTATGCTTGCAGCTATTTAAGTAAACTAATCATTCTTTCTACGCAGGGGTCCACCTAAGAAGAGAAAGAAAAAGGAAATTGAGGCCCCAAGTGAATCAAGTATTATACCTGTAGGTCCCACAACCATGGTTTTCCCATCACCACCAACCTCTCCAGCCAAAAAAAGAACTGCATATGTGAGGTAACTAACATAAATGTTGCTGCTACATTATTCTCATCCATCTCCCCTCCGTAATCTAACACTAATGTTGTTGCAGGTCAAAAGGTTCAGCGACAGGATCTAACCAGCCAGAGCTTCTTCTACTTACAGCACCTGATGAAGTTCAAACACCGACAAAGAGGACAGCTGAGGGGAAGAAGGCGAGCAAGAACAAGAAGGCGGGTAAGGAGAAGAGCAAGAAGAGAAAGAACAAGTCAAAGGGGATGAAGCAGTCCGATAACAAGCAATCAAATGCACCCGACAGTCCTGCAATGGGTACTAGAAGTAAAGTTAGGCTGTGATTGCAAAGAAGATGGCTGTTTATTTTGTGTTTTGTGACTAAAAGTACTGAACCATGGTCATGTCTTTTGGATTGTAATAGCAGTACCTGATATGCTTGGTGTATGACCAAAACTTCTGGGCCAAGGTCATTTCTTTAGGATCCTAATGGTAGTCTCTCGTTGTATTCTAGTTGTGTAATATATGCATGCTATCTGAATCTGTTCGGATGAGCAAAACATGTGCAGGCATCATGGATCGATGTTATGCTGCTATATTGAAACTTATTATGTTGAAACTGATCTCCAGCGGTGGCATGTGAGGAAATGGAAATATTCAGCTTGTTGCTTCAAACCTATGGGCAGTGTGGTCTTTTCCACCTCTACATAGCGAGACGTTACATGGCTCGGTGACGACAAGTGGCACGTGCGGGTGCGAAAATTTAAATTAGTGGCACGCAAGGCACCGTAACTTTTCTAGGGAGAAATCGAGGATTCTTGTAACATTCGGTGGCTCATAAGGAATTCCCTCTATAAAGAGAGATACAAATCTCATTCAAGGCTGAGGTTGAAAATGCTCACAAAAATTCCCTTGAAAAATCTCCTCCAAAAGCCCCCGATTTCATCCCATCGAAGGTTCCGACAAGGCACCGGAAGTTCCGGTAGCCTTACAGAGATTTTTGGCTCTCCGGATGGGCTACACCAGAAGTTTTGATAGCCTTACAGAGAGTTTTTGGCTCTCTCGAACGAGCTGCACCGAAAGTTCTGGTACAAGCATTGAAAGTTCCGGTGGCCTTACAAAAAGTTTTGGCTCTCCGGAGGGGCTACACCGAAAGTTCCGGTGCAGATGAGATCGCAACCCTAAATCTATCAACTAGAAGTTCTGGTACTCCACCGAAAGTTTCGATGTGGACCCTAGCTTGAGGTTCCGGTGCAGGATTTTCAAATAGGCCAATGTCTCTTTTTTGGGCCGTGGTATATATACCACGCCCCCTTCTCTTTGACAAGCACTCTTGCCACATTCCGAGATTCAAAACACCTTGAGCAAAACTCCTCTCACCAATTCCCACTCCAAAGACGAGATTCACCCTTTGAGCTAGGGTTTGAGTGAGACATTCTTAGCAAGAGATTGAGAGCATTGCTTCCATACTTGAGCATTTTTCTTCTAGTCAAGTTTGTGACTTGGATTTGTTACTCTTGGAGCTTTGTGCTCCTAGACGGCTAGGCGCGCTCGTGAGCTCCCAACTTATGTGGTGATCGTGACATCCCCTCCGGGACACCCAGGAATCGGAACAGAGGAACACTCGTCGAGGCGAGTTACAACAGAAACATCATCTCATACAAGCCAGAATATATACATCATGGTATAATACAACCAGGTTTTCAAAATACAAACATTCGTGCAGCGGAATATAACATTATCGGAGTTTTAACATCCTACGAGTATTCAGCGGAAGCTTATTCTATTACAACTCATCAACCGTAAGACGCAACGACGTGATGCACCGAGCCCTTCGTACATCCCGGTCCTCTCTCCTCAAGGTGTGGGGATACGTTCCCACCGAAGGGAACCTCCTTCCGGACATTGCTCCTCCTCGGGAAAGCCGCCATACAAGTCGTGGAAGTACGACTCGTTCCCCGAAAGGTGCCGAACAAACCTTGAGTATTCTAATACTCAGCAAGACCGACCCGTCAACATGGCACGCTAAGGCCGACGCCTAGTATGCAAAGGCTTTCTGGCTGTGGGGTTTACTCCTTTGCGAAAAACAAGTATTAAAGGGGTGGGTCCTTACTTTCAGTATTTTAGCTCAGTATTAAGTTCATTAGCTTTGGGGTTTGCAACCTATCCCTATTGCAAACAAGTTTGCAAGACAAGATAATATAGACCATTTATCCTTTCATCCCTCATCTTCATCTTCCAAGTATTTACTACGATGTAACGAGCTAAACAAGCGGTACTCATTATCGCGAGGGACAGCGATTCGAATCGATTTATACCAGCTCGGCAAAACCCGACTACACGACGTATACGCATCACACCGATCGTATACGACAACCTTTCCCGCTAGCACCTGACAGCAGACTAGCCATTTCCAACTCCCCGGAAGTATGGCGACGCCACGACTATCCTCGTGGTCGACCCATCTCCCTCCCGTGAGACTATCCTCTCACCGACAGCTCGGCAAAGAGAGCCGGCTACGCTACATCTCTCGGGGCGATAGGGTACATCAGCTTGCCGGGCCCATGATACCAGCATGTAGTGCGGTACGTTCAAACTTGTTCAACTAAGCCGACAACGGTACGGTCCTTGACCGACACGGACGGGGCTACCACCTTGCAAGACCTCATCTCCGTCTTGCCCTTTCTCCTACGGGGCCCGTCCGGCCTCAACTTCATTAACACTCTCATCATCTTTAGTGTCAACACATAAACTCTTAAAGCCTCCATGCTTTAAGTGCCCTAACCAGCTACCGTTGCCACTATGAATAAAGCTTAGCCTCTATCGAGCTACTTGTACCAAGATAGAAATAAACAGATGGAAACCTACCATAATGCATCTAGGGTGTCAACCAAACCCTAACACCTAATGCACAAGCATAACCGTACTATGTGATAAAGTAAAATATTTAAAAACATAGGTAGGATGCACCGGGCTTGCCTTGAGTTTGTTCGAAGTTAATCTCCTCGGCGGCTGGGTCGACTTCGAGATTCCCGGCTCCGACTCGCCTCGGTGGAACCTCGATCACTTCGAACCTAGTCGACCAAGCAATGCATCGCGAATCACGATCATGTATGCATGAATGCATATGATGAGAGGATGCAAAGGTTCATGAATTAAGTCTTGCAATAAACATAATGATTAATGTTTAATTACCTTGGTTGATTAACAAGTTAAAGATAAGTATGTTCATTAAACAAGAATTAACAATTAAGTAAGCTGATTAACACATGTTTAATTAAGATCATCCTTAATTAGCTTTGTTTCCTTAATTACTTAATTAAGGTTACTAATTACTTAAGTTGAATAATTAATGAATTATTCTGATTTATTAGGCAATAATTAAATAATTTCCTTAAATGATTAAAGATTAATGCATTGTGATCATATAAATTAACATAGTTTAAGTTAAATGTTGGAAAAATAAATTTTATTATTAATTTCGTCTGCAGTATCTCCTTCATTAAATAAATTTATTTTTTTCCTAATTAAACATTTTATTTACATAAAATAATAGCTTTTCTCTAATCAAAGAAAGTAATTAACTACTAATTATAAAATAAATTTACTCAAAATACATATTTTATTTCACCAATGGATAGATCTCATTTTTTTGAGTCTAACAAAGTTGGTTTGACATTTTTCTGAATTTTATTGAATTTTCTACGAATTTTGAAAATTTAAAAACACTTCGTGCCACACGCGAGGCCACAGGGTTAGCCGCACGCGATCCCGCGTAGCCACACGCGATCCCACGGCGTGTGGCCCGCGGTGTGGCCTCACCGCGGCGGCGGGGCCGGCGGCGGCGCGGCCATCGGACTTGGCCGCCGTTGGGCCATACCTCGCCGCGATGCTACCCTTCTACTCTACTCGACGCGGCGAACCCGATGGTGATGACCAAGCAAGCATGAGCTCGGCCGTAGACCCGCCGGCGGCGAGGTCTAGGCGCGGCGGAGACTCCGGCAGGGTGCGGAGCTCGCCGGAGTACCCAAAAATTGGGGAAAACTTGACGTAAAGCTGCTATGGAGCATGCGCAAGCTCGTCGAGGTGTTCTAGTAGCATGAGCATGGCCGAGGAGGGGTGCTCACCGTGAATGGTGCGGCGGCGGTGAGGAACTCCGGAGAAGATGGCGAAATCCCGACGCTCCCGCACGGCACATGCTACGGTGAGGGTACTGGATGTAGAGTAGACACTTGCGCACCTCTAGGAAGAACAAGGACCAAACTTAGCTCACCGGACAAGTGCGGATTTTGAGGTCGCCGCGGAGGAACGCGGTGGCGGCCCGACGAAGAAGGCGACCTCGCCCGGACGGAAGGGAGGTGCTCAAGCTAATCGAACAGGTGGAGAAGCTTCACGGGGTTCCGGCGGAGCTCCCGGCGATGGCGGTTTGGATGGAGAGTCGCCGGAGCGGCCCGGCGGCGTAGCTCCCGGGGAGCGGCTATGGCGGGGAGGTGAAGTGAGAGGGAGAGGGAGAAAATGAAGACCAGCGGGGTAGTTATCCCCTTCCCATGGCGGTTCCGGCCAGCACTGCGTGGCTGCCAAGCAGCTGCGTGGTCGGGGCGCGTGGCAAGCCGGCCGGAGGCGGTGCGAGGCGCGGGCGGCGCCGAGAGCGCGGGTGAGGGAGAGAGAAGAAGGAGAGTGACACAGGGGCTCGGGTAATTTTTACATAAAACCCCCGGTTTTTCGACTAATTAAAAAGCAGGTTTCCGGGCTCCAAAAATTCCGAAAAAAAAATCAGGGGTGTTCTGGAGAATATTTTAGACACTTTTCCTGTTAAGTCCAGATAGAATTTCCAAATCATTTTTGAATTAAAAATTCATAGCTAAATTAATAAGGAGATTTTGTTTATTTCTTGTAAATATTTTCATAAACCAAAATCTTTTCAGGACATTTTCAAAAATCTATAATTGTGATAATTAAACTATAGAAAATGTTAAACATGAATTTTCTTCTCATTTTCTTTCTTTTTAACACCTCCTTTCTTCTGCATTTAATTTGTTATTTTATGTGCTTATAATTAACACCAAATGCTTAATGATTTCACAACAAAATGTGATGACATGCTCATGAATGCCATGTAATGCATTTTATTGCTGTGGTTTGTTACAGTGACGCCCGAGAAGTTTGTATTACCCGTCCCGTGAGGGAGATTGCTAGTGAAAAACTCAATCTCAACCTTGGTGGTGACTTGAGAGAGAATTAGGCTTGAAAGATACCCGATCCTTGGTGGACTTCTCAACAAAGACGTAGAGTCCTAGGTGGACTTAAACTTCGGTAAAAAATCGGTGTCTCGTGTGCTCTCTTTTACTTAAGTGCATTGTTGTTTATCTTGCAATAAGTTGTTTGTTAGTTTCCCTTTGTGCCTTAAATACCTACAATTGCATAGTGTTGTTGTTTTGCTTCAAGCAACGTGACTAGAATTGAGTAAGGTTTAATCCCGCAGTTTCACCCCTGTACCAGAAGTTCCGGTATTTAAAAATTTTGTCTAGTTACCTTCGCAGAAATTTTTAGGTGATTGAAAATTTCCTTCCTTTCAGCCGACGCATATAAACCATGAAATCTTGATCTGATGAGCTACACATTGTCTTCCAGCTCTCCCACAACACACCTGTTCTTCTTACGCCATCCACATCAAATTCTCCGGTAGACTACACCATGAAATTCTCCCAATCATTGTGCTGTGAAATCTCTAGCTCGTACTCCCTCTGCTTCCTCTCCCGTTCTGTATCGTGCGCAGCTCCGTCATTCTCGTGTTCGCCACGCGCAGCTCCGTCATTCTCGCGCGCAGCTCCGCTGTTCTCGTGTTCATCACACGCAGCTCCGCTTCCTCTCTCATTCGTCACGCGCGCTCGCTGCTGCTGCATCGCCACGCACGCTCGTTGCTGCATCTCGCCGCGCTCGCTCGTGTGCGGTTGCTGCATCGCTGCTGCATCTCGCGCTCGCTCGTGTGCGGTTGCTGCATCGCTGCTGCATCTTGCCGCGCTCGCTCATGTGCGACTGCTGCATCGCTGTGCTCGTTGCTCTTGTTGCTGCTCGCTCTTGCACGCGCCGCTGCCGCGGCTCTCGCATGGAGGCCGTCGATGCAGGCTCCGTTGTCATTGTTCCTGACAGAAAGACGAAGCGGCCGAAATCATTTGCAAGCGATGCGGGAGTGTTCATGCAGTTGACGATCGCAAGGCCTGCTACAAAGCTTACATGCTTGCTAATCCTCCACAGCCATGCCCACGATCTGGAATCCATCATGAGGTCTACGCGCCTTCGGCTAAGTGGATTTATGGACTTGATTCCTTCGATTGTGAGCTTTTGATCCCTGTGGTGAGCGAGCTTCGCATGGATGGCGAAACTATTCTGCTCCCTGAGTGTGTTCTTCATGTGCTCGATGAAATGTGGGAGAAGAAAGAACGTGCAAAGAAAGTTGCACAGGAAAGTGCAAAGAAAGCTGCTAATGAAAGTGCAAAGCAAGATGCAAAACTAGAACATTAGATATTCGGTTAGTACAGAGATGATAGCGGTACATTTGAAATTTTTTGATGCTACTACATTTGCCTTCACTTAATCATCTTTCTCTAATTGATTGTTGCAGCCAAGATTGCTTTTGCTTCATCAAGGATTGATGCCTCACAAGGAATTTGCAATGGAAGCTGACCCCTTATCTCTAGTCCTTTTTTCTTGATGTGAGGAATCTTGTATCCGTTGGTACCGCCAACTTTCATTGACTCTTTCATCACTAGATGTAGTGTGAGCCAAATTTTGTTTGCTTTCATTGGACAATATTCATTGAAAGCCTGCAAATCAAATGTTTTGGTTATTGCTATGAGTATTATGCAATTTTAATTATGCGAATGTAGTAAAAAAATAATTACCTCTTGCATAATGGGAACAAGGTCTTGGACTTTGCTTGCTGATTTCTTATATTGAATGGCTTGAATTGCACGAAAGAAACCAAGATCTAATATGTTGAAATTAGGAGAATTTGGTGGTTGACAAATAAGCTGAATATCATACCCATCTTGCTTAGCATGTTTACAAAATAACGGATCAGTAACATCTAGATGAGTTGGTGCATTGTCTTGAACAATGTAAATAGGTTTACGAATATCCTCTCTAGGCCACTTTGCTGTAATAGCCGGCAGCACCCTTTCAATCATGAACTCCCTAATGACATCTCTTGTGATGTGTGCAATCGGTTTTACTTCCCATGTTCCAGCTTGCTGATTCACACTACTTCTTCTAGCTTGTTCCCATGTCACAAAAGGGAAGCATCCAATTTTTCCATCAAAGATACAAACTCCATTAAGAAACCTTGGCCGAGCAGTAACACACAAGAACATTAGGCGTGGAATGTAGTTCTTACTTTTACTAGAACGATGTGGATCATCTTCCTCGGGCAGCAAGTAGTACTTTGCAGAATTTTTTGTAAGAAAAAACAACTTCTCATCGATGAATACATGATCAAATAAATCTTTGAAATGTGGGTCATCACTTGTGGTATCTTGATCAATCATATTAATACACCATTGCAACCTAGTTTTCTTGTTTGCTTTGGTTAGATACGGTTTGATGGTATTTGAATGACGCCTAAGCAACCCTTTACGCATGTATCGAATCAACTTGGCCTTGCCAACATGGAGACGCCTACTCACATCATCTAATGTCATTCTTTCATTGAGAGGAATATTACGTAAAGGTTCCAAATCAATAGGGATTTCTTTTCGGCTGCAACGACCTCTCTTTTTACTTTTCACATCAACCACTTTTCCTTGAGCTAGCTGCTTTTTTGATTCCCTCCAAATCTTTTGAACAATTTGGATACCTAAACCAAACTGAGCTGCAACCTCCCCTGTTACTTTCTTCCCTAGCTTCATATTATTACTTCTAACCAACAAGGTTTGAAAAACTAGTTGTCTAACGTCATCAGCACTTTCTTTCTTTCTACCTCCTAGAATTTTAAAACAAAAACTGAAATGTGTTGGCATGGCATTTATAGAAACGAAAACATTCGCAAAACTGAAATGATAGTTCAAGAAATATGGAACCTTGAGCTGCTGCCTCCATGTCACCATTGTCGTATTGTTCAAAGTTCACATTAAATCCACCTAAAGAAGAATGATTTAGCTCTAAGAACTACAAGAAACAAGATAAAATTTTTCAAATAACAAACTAACCATATTGTGGTGCGTCAAAATTGATGGCACCATATTCATCAAATGGCATGTTCAAATCAAATCCTATTAAGGAAAAGAAGCACATATATAAATGATCATATGGTTGCACGTACGGGAACTAAAGAAAGAAGAACTGAAATCCTGTTAAGGAAAGGAAGAACATAAACTAACAGCATATAGTTGCACAAACGGGAACTTAAGAAAGAAGAACAAAAAATTACCGATATCATGATCCAAATGCGGAGGCTCCTCGTTTAGATCGAAGCTTTGAAAAAAATGTGTCATTTTCACTCCCTGAAAAGAGCTGCAAGGTGGCAGCAATGCTCCAGTCTTGTGGGTTTAAATAGCCGCACGGTAGAGAAAAAGAGAAGGCGCTAGCGAAAAAAGTTACGCGCGCATGCACTGAACAGCGAAAAAACGCGCCAGCGATCGATACCTTGGCGCCCATGCAGAAACCAGCAAAATTTTCGTTGCTCCCACGCGAGCGCGACACGCATGCAGTCGGGTCCTGCCGCCATGTAGAAATTTTCGTTCCCACGCATGCAGTCAGGTCCCGCCGCCATGCAAATTCTGAAAATTCCGGCCGCATCGCCTAGAAGCAAATCCGAGGTGTATTTAATAAGAACAAATATAGGCAAAGCAAATCCGAGGTGTATTTAATAAGGGCAAATATAGAAGAATAGAGAGTAATTAATAACGTCTTGGTATGCTAAATCCTGTCTAGAACCTCATCTAATTCGGAACCGAAGGAGTAATCGCTAGCCATGGTCGGGGAGGTGGTGCGGATTTTTGGGGTACAAAATCATGTGATAATAAATAATTTTATGATGAGATGAGAGCCGCTAATAATTCTCCAACAAGAGGGTGACCGTCATCCTAAATGCAAGTGATATCTGAACGTCGACTTGTTTTCATAAAACAAGCATTTCCGTTTTAAAAGGGACCAAAATGTTTCACATGGAGCTTTCAAATTGAATAATTCCTGTCATGTTAGAATAGATTGGGAAAAAATACAGAACCTTTGTTTTACAAAAGATCTGCAATGAATTCCAAATCAAGGACATGAAGCTTTAAATTGAAAATTTCCACTTTAGTTAACTAGGAAAACTTCTACTTAAACCAAATCAGGTAAATTATCTTATATTCCGCTAAATCCGGTGACCATTTTCGGGCCTTCTGGTCAACTATCGGTCACTTTACTTTCCCCATTCCGCCTCCGCTTCAAGCGACCGCTCTCCCAGAACCACTCCCATAGTCCCGTCCCGTGATCCCATCTCCTCACCAGTCCCCAGCTCACATGGCCGTCGCAAACGGGTTGGTCCCATCGCCGCCACCACCGCCGGCGCCGGCGCCGTGGAACATCGCAGCCTCGCTGGCGCGCCGCCTCCTCGGGCGGGCCGCCGCGGACGCCGTCACGGGCGCCGCCGTATTCGTTTCCCTTACGTGTGTTTGGATCGTCGGCGCGAGCGCGGCCGTCTCGGTCGTCGGGCGCCGCACCTGCGGCGAGGGCTCCGCCGTGGTTGCCGTGGCATCCAGGGTTACCGTGGACGCTTTTGTTATCCTTCTGTTCGCGGGCGTCCTCCTCGTCGTGCTGGTAGCCATTCGATGGGCCGGCTTCTTCTCGGACTCCGTCCGTCCCGCCGTGGCAGAAGAGGTACAACGAAATGCATCGTTCCCATTCCGCTAATATATATATTTACCTCTGGAATTTGTTACTCGTTACTGTTGCTGCATCTGCATCTGCATCTGAGCCCTTTGAGTTGTGTCCTCCAGAGCATGTTTTTTCGCAAAATCACTCATTTTTATGTTTGCATCTTCTCAAATTGTTGCCTTTGACGCACCAGGATGATCAGCCACATTATCTCAAGAGGATCGCAACACTAGTGCGAGAACTTCTCTGTGACCCTGTTGGACTTGCTGGCGTGGTTTCAGTGGCATTTATCTTCCTCATGTGTGTTGGTGAGGCCTTGAAATGTTTCAATCCCGTCAAGGGGTCGCATCGTGAACGAATGGCGTCACTGATAAGTGATGTGGGAATTATTGGCGCGGGAGCTCTATTCTGCTTACTGATCCTTCCTGTCTCAGTAGTGAGGGCATGGAAATCCTGGAAGATGCCTTGATCTGGTCAATGATATGGCAGCGCTTTTGAGGTATCTACCCCTTGCACTGACTTTTCAAGTGCTGTGTGCCGGAAATCTTATGTATTTGTGAACTGCATCATTTAGAGCAATAATAAAAATTCCGTGCACAGTTCCCTATCACTTCATATAACTGTTGACATCGAACTACCATTGCTAGCATGATTAAACGATGATGAACGACAAGTTGTCCTAAGTGATGACACAGATGGTTTTGTACAATCAGATTGTGCCTATCTGATTGGTCAAATTATCTGAAACAAACAACACATACACTGCTGTACGTTAAGCTTTACTTAGCCCGTGATCTTTGTGACAAGTAATGCGAATGCAGCTAATCAGCTATATTGAGGTTACACTTGCCTTTGAACTGCTGATAGAAAAATTTATAATTTGATATGCCGAGTCTACTTGATTTGACCCCCTAATCTTTTATTTGATATACTTAACCACCTGGATTCTATGAACCGGTCCATCAGTCACCTGCTTTGAGCAGAGTTTATTTGACCCCCTAACCTTAAGGTTTAGGTAGTTTCTCAACTGATAGCCGATATCTGCCATCCATTGTAGGTGGGAGGTAAAGAAAAACAATTTGCTATAATGGGCTTGACTTCCTGTACTTTTCTACTTACCTACCTGGATGTTGTGCTCTATACTATTGCATTTCCTTATTCATCTATTCCGCAGCATTCATGTGGGATGATTGAAATCTGTTGAGCACACTGTTGTCACAATAGGACATTTTTTCACATTTTAATTCCTTTATCACTCTTATTTATTCAACAGTAACTTTGCATTAGTAATAATTGGCTACTCATTTTGTTCATAGTCCATATGATTGTGTAATTATGTTATGTTCTGTATAAATGCTACTTCCACAATAAGTTGAACAATCGTGTGCCAATGCCCCCTCCCCCTCGCCCCCCCCCCCCCCACCCCCTGAAAAGGAATCACTCAAATATTGAAGCTATTTCATTGCTAGTCAAGGCAAAGTAAATGACTATGCAGATCTAGCCCTGCTGACACTTGTTCTTCATCACAGCACAGATTATTTTAAATTAAGAACTCAACAAGAAAGTGATGAGTAAACCGTTCTGGATGCTTTCCTTTGCATTATTAAAATATATTTCTGTGTGATTGTTTGTGGTACTTCGTTCTTCATGAACCATTCCGCTACATCTCGATTTGGATTACTTTTTAGCTTGCACCTCTGCAAGTCAGACTGTTAGGGATGCATTTCACATTTCTTGGTATATTGTTTTCACTTCTCCCATTATTACTAATTATCACAAAATTCAACAATGCACTCAGGTTCAATTTCGTGAGCCTACAAAACATGTCCACAGTACAAAGCAGAATCGAAATTTTTGTGACCTAGAAAACATTATTCACTAGTATAACGATGTGTTTTTACTGTTTTTTTTATCACGGGCATCTGGGTTACTTCGCAAATAATTGTTTCCTAGTTAGTCCTGTACCGCTTGCTTTTCTAGTTATATATACGAGTCCAAACATCCATACTTTTGGTCTGTTGTGCTATTGAAAGTTAGGGCACTAACATGGTTGTTAAAATTATCGATATTGGATATACAAATATTATTGCTACACTTTGTATTTAAAAATAGATTAACAAAACTTCACTTTATTTTTCGTTTATATATATTGATATAAACTTATAGACAGTAATCTAAAAATTATTTGTGAAAGATGACACAAATTTGATGCGGGTTGACAACAAATGAAAAGGATCCAGAAGCAAGTTTGTTATTCCCCACATTTCCATGTAGATTTTATCCTATTTTGCCCGTTGTACCTTTTCAAGTCCATCCTCAATCATTTCAAGCTGAATACGTACTTGATCTTTTGTGCATGATCTACTGTATTTATGTCTTAGTATGAAATCCCTGCAAAATAGTGTCCAAGTGCCGCTTCATCTTGAAGTATCATCTTTTGTAGATTAGTATACTACTACAATTTTTTACATGCCATGTCTCATCTCTGAATTCTTAGTTAATAGGTCACCTGCACCTATAGCCCAATTACCCGTTGGACTTCTCTTCATAAGAGCTCAATCATACTCTATTACTTCTTTTGCTGTTGCAATACATAAATCTCTTCCTTTTTTTAGCATACATTTGATGTATCAGTGATAAGCACCTTTGGCAGGCAAATACTAACATATTCTTTTGAATTTCAGATTCTGAGATGTGTGGCCTACTGGAATAAAGGGGTCTCTCAAACTTCAGCCTTGATAGTGTTACTAGTTAGGCCTTTTGCTCTTCAGAGCCCTCGCAAACTTACAACAGCTCATTTTTCATGGTTGATGTTGCTGCCGCTAGTTTACCTGTGTTTGTGACCCTCTGTTATTGTGTTTCGCAGACATTGATTTAAAAGTGTTATGCCAAGCTGGGTCGTATGTGACCAGCTAGTTTCTCTGGACCATATGATGCTGTGGTTTAAAAGTGGAACATTCACTCATCTTTTCACGTATTGTTTGATCTTAGCCATTCCTGACGCTGATAGGATTCCTATTGTTTAGATGACGTGAGGATGCATGCACTGCACCCATTGCTAGTTTACAGTTGCACGCAGTGCACAACATTTCATCTGGGGATTCTAAGGAGTGAACTGCCAACGGAACTTTAGATTGAGAACAGGAAGATATTAAACATCCATCTCCAAAATGCTTTCCCTTTGGAATTGAGAATTCAGAAATCGGGCTAGCGGGACAGCGAGCAAATGCTTGGTGGCGATATATAGAAAACTGGCAAGATGTCCCCTTGCAAAGATGCTGGGAGTCAATAGGTTTAATAATTGGTTATACTGATAACAACAAAACCTTTTATTGCAAACAAGTTGGGATAGACGGACATGATTATATATTGATGTTCTGGAGTATTTGGACATAAATAGAGGAATAACTGGACATTCAATAATAGCATCAATAATTGCAGAGCCAAATTCCTTAAAGAGCTGGCACGGATTAATCACCAAGTCAAGGAGTCCTATGCAAACAACATTAATGAAAGGATCCAGCTCGAAATTTCTTGCAAAAAAATTTTTCGTTTTTCTATTTTCTTTAGGTTTGCTCTTTTGTACAAACTTTTTTCTAACCTAATAAAATTGTTGTAGGGCGTGCCAGTTTACTTCTTTTTTATAAAAAAAAAAGTGGTCAAAGGGTCGCAAAGCTGCCGTGTTTTGAGTCCAAATGACAGGTCGCTGATATCTGTCTATCTATATCAATTGTGCGGCAGAACAAATTGGAGAAATTCAAACGCTGAAATAAATTAGCAATACGCATCTTTTGGAGAGCCGATGCTGGGTGCGGTCGATTTTTTTTGGGAGAGCATAATCACACTTTCGGGCAGGATCCATTTACGCAAAATCGGGTGAGGATTTTTTTATGACACCGACCATTTTATCGACAAACCCCGTCCCGTATTATTCGCTCCTCTACTCCCACGACTCCGCCTCCCGTGTAGTTGTCTCAGAGAGAACCACTCTGGTTTCCGCCCCTCCCATGGCTGTCGCGAAAGTCCCCTCGCCGCCGAAGCCGGCGCCGCTGGCCCGCACTCGCTTCGCGCTGGCCGCCGCCGCCACCGCCGACACCATCCTGTGCCTGTGGGTCGCAAGCATGTGGCTCTCCTTCGGGGCCTCCGCCGCCTCCGACCTCGTGCGCCTGGCCTGCGGCGAGGACTGCCGCGTGGTCGCCGCAGCGTACAAGGTCAGCCGCGCCGCGTTCCTCTCCTATGTGTTTCTCTGCCCAGTCGCCCTGCTGATCTTCATCAATCGCCTGGCGGACTCCTGCTCGGAGGCAGAGAAGGTACATCGAAATCGAAATATGATACATTTTGTACCGGATTGCGCATGTTTAGTTCATTTAATTGTCTGTTCGAATGCATTTCCCAGCATAATTCCAGTTCCAGATGAGCATGCTTGTTTAGTCCTCATACCTGCGTTGTTCAGCAGTTTGCATCCGTTTTGTGCAGCAGGTGCCTTCCCCAAGAGTATCGCAGCAGCATTGAAGGTAGTGCTGCGTAACCGTATCATGATTCGAACCATCGCCTCTATTCCATTCATGGTGCTCCCGTTTCTTGGCGACATGGGGAAGAACTCGCCTGGCTGGGAAAGAATCTGTTCTCTCATCAGAGCTGTGGGGAGGTTGGGTGTCAATGCAACATATTGCTTCCTCTGTATTCCCATTATTACTCGGATGGTCTGGAGAATGATGAAATGTGTGCGCTGATGCGGCAGCACAATAAAGGTATCTTTATATTTAAATTTCAAATCAATCATTTTCTTTGATATACCCTGTGTGTTTGTTCCACCCTTATTATGTTCTAACTGTAACTGTAATTCTTTCAAAAAAAATATTTAAAATGTAAGTGCCTGTCAGAATTAGTACACGAAGGATTGAAGAAATTGTTCATTGTGAAGAACTAATTATCTTATTAGACCTTTACCAAAGAAATTCCGCTCTGTTCTTTGTAGCTGGACTGATGATGCGACTAGTGAGGCTGTAGAAAGACTTTAAACCGCATATCCTAACTTGCTCATAAGAACTTTCATTGAATTCACTGTAAATTGTCGAGACCAGGTGTGGATCCCTAGATTCCAAAGTGCTTTGCTTTGAATTTATCAGGACTTCTTTATGCTCTCCCATTGAATTACTGTGAGAATTACTGTGAGATATCCACCCTTTGATTTTTATATACCCGTGTGTATGTTCCATGCCTTATACTCTTCTCTACTATGAGGAGCTGTTTTGTGTTTATTCGTGGTCTTTCAATAACATGACAATTTGGTAGTGATTGGAGAAAGAAGATCTAAGAGGGATCTATGTAGAATGTGGTCAGAAATCCATAATAGAGTCCGACCACAACGACCGAATTAATTATCCTCATCGAGAAACTTAGACTACTAAGTAGAAAAGATTTGAAAATCATGGCGTTTCTGAACCATATGTAAAACATGCTGGTATTGCTTGTTGCCAGGAATCAGCTCTCTCGAGAATGGTAGCATTAACATCCACTTTCTATATCGTACTTGACCAATTGTCTCACTGGACACAGAGATCATCAAAATAGTTAAATCATTTAGTATAAGAAAACAGATCCCTAGTATTTTTTGTTAAGTGGCACTATCACAGTGCTGACATGAAAAATTGAATACAAGTAAAATTTTGTATGGAAAATCTGCTGTTATTACCAATTTCTCCACTGAACTCACAGCACAGCCAAATTTATCTGCGTGATTACATGTCACGGCTCTTTGGGCCCTGTTTTGTTCATTGTGCATCAAATTAATGCTGTTGATGCCTTTATGTTTTGATTCATTATTTCAGTTGTCAAAACATAAAGATGGTAATAGAACATCTCTGCTAGCTCCATGGCTACCTGTCTACTTGCATGTGGTGATATGCTACATTTTGTCCCTTCAGATCTGAGGTTCCATGCAGTGTCTTCTTGCTTGTCCTGCTGCAGTGACATGGTTGCATCTAGCTTTAATTTTACTTCATATTATGTTAATATCTTCTTGCACTATTATCCTCTCCCATCATTTTATGAAGTAGCCTGCACATTGATGTTGTTAAATACATATTCATAATTTATATGATGATCTCGTTAACTAAGTGTCTGAGTGTTTTTCTTTATCGCACAAATCTTTTATATTTATTAAATCATTCGAAATTCCAGCATGAAAGTGTTATAGATCATTTGAGGCCATGCAGACCATGCATACCCAAGCCACCACATGGCCAATCTGCACCCTTTGGACAATTCAAATATAGCGTCCCCCCCATTTATAATACAATCGTTGCCGTTGATTCTACATAGAATATACGCTCTCATTTATTTACACCTGTTGGTCATCATTGACCATTTTATACATGTGCAAATATTGTTGTTTCATGGTTCTAAATATATCAGTTCCATTTCTTGTCTTATTGTTGATTTTTCTACAAGGTGGTTGTTAGTTCATTTTCTGAGGTGTCATAAACTTTTCAAATATGTATACAATGGGCCAGAAAAATCTGAAGAAACTTAGTACAAATTTCTGCACATGCTTTTACATAATTGTTTTAAAATCAAGAGCATTCAACAATTTCATGTAAAAGGTTATGTAGGCATTCATGCTACATTATTTATTTGATGCCCAAGAATCTGTGCGTTGGACTTTAAACAGTTTGAATTTTCAAATGTTAGTACTTCAGATATACTAGTGATAATCAGAAGTACTGGTATATTTGTGTGATTGTGTCAAAGATAAAAATTTGTGATGCCGAATAAAAAAGAATGGGAGGAAATGATTGTTTGCCACATCAAGCACACACATGCTTCTTTTTCCCTCTTGCACCTTTTCATGTTTATTTTGAAATTTTTGGAGCAGAAACTGCACTTAATTTTTCATGCATAACCTTGTTTTTACATTTTACCAGCTGGTATGAAATCATTGCAAAGGGTGCCCAATGTTGGTTCACATTTAATGGTGTCTTTCTTTAACATGTGTAGAAATTTGCAAATTTCACCACCCCTCAATGAAATATGAGTTAAATATTCCTCCTCTGCTGTGAAAAAAGTAGCTGTTGACTTGCCTTCCTAATTTGGAAGCAGAACTTGTGATACTCAATTACTTGTTTTACTGTTGTTGATATATTGTTGGAAACTGGTGACAGTTGGCTGGCAAGTCCTATGTTGAATGCTGACATATTCTATAAAACTTCAGATTTGGGGTATGTGGGGCTAGCTGGAGTGAATGGATAGAACGTATTGCTGCAAGATGATCGCAGGAAGTTACCTGGAGTGACAAGAGATGCTCTTCTGTGTTGTTTATCATATTTATGATTCCAGAACTGTCAAGGTTATTACAGAAGTGATGTAATGCATTTCTTTGAATGAAAACCAAATCATGGAGATTCAGGAGAAATGCTTAACTAGGCGCAATGTACTTAATTTCACTTCCTTCCACGCTTGATGACTTGATGTTACTGTTACTTAGAACACTCTGTTGTGTTTAACAGCTGTTGGTTTTAACTGTACTCTGTTGAGCTGGTTATCCCTTTTGATGCCAGACAAACGAATTTTCTGCCATATCATACTTTGATGAAGACTCAAATTTTTTACATCTAACTTTAAAATATCGGAAAACATTCAATTTTGAAAGCTCAGCTATCAATGGAACACATGCAGACTCACTCGGCTAGAGTACTATTGATCTGCGAAGTCATGTAACACTTGATTTGTCCTGTCGTGAACTTGTGATCCACTTCCGGAACATCACAGCGTTGCTGTTTTTGTTTATTTTTTACCCGAGCCCTCGGCTTGCTGTTGCTGGAGGGACCAAATATATATTTTTTTAGAAATTGATCATTAACTGGTAAGTAAGACTCAAATGTCAGCCACATCTAACACTGTCTCACATTAATGTTTCCTTTTTAATGAGGTCCAATGTATGGAGGGGTAAAATCTTTCTTGTTACATCTCCCCTAAAGTAACCCAACACAAACTTTCAATACTAGTATATAACATACTTAAAACTAGTGAGTAAACTTGTGTGTAATTATAAATTTGAATCTTTTGTTTTCAAGTAGATATCATTTTGGAGCTCTTACTATACCTTATTGCTAACCTAAATAAGAGATGACACACTACCTAGAGTGTTTAGTTCATTCACTGATGTGGGATGGTCAGGATGAAAGTAAAGTCTGGTCACAGAAACATCAGCATCAACAGTTTGTGATGGTCGCACAAAGGACATGGTTGTTAGTCATATGATGAGCGAGGATGCAGAGTAGGAGAGAGAGCTGAGGCGAATTAAGATATACGCGCAGGCGCAGGACACAAAATCATGGACTGCCGTCGTGCGCCTGCTCCTCGTGACTGCCGTCGGCGACGCCATCCTGTGCCTGAGCCTCGCGGGCGGCTGGATCCTGGCCGCCGGATTTGCCGCCATGGACGTCGGGCGCGTGGTCGCGGCGTGGACTGCGCCGTGACTCCTGCTGGTGCCAGGATCTGCCTGGTCGCCCTGCTCTCGCTCGCGGTCTTCTACGCCCCGGCCCTGTTCGTGTTCGTCATCCGCGCGGGCGCGGCGCAGGCGGACCCTGACACAGATGAAGCGGAAGACTATGACTTGCAGTTCGAGGTAAGGGAGCTCATCGCAGTGAGAAGGTTGGCCCTTTTTTCTCCAAATTCACTTAGCACAGCGCACGTTAATAGATTAATTATTTTTGTGGCACCGCATATGAACAATTTCCCTTTGATAATCGACGGCAATAGCCGAACTTTATAATAATTTGAAGGCTGTATACCTTGATAGAGGCCGGATGTTAATCCATTATTAGAAAAAATATGAACAATTTAATTTCCAGAGTATTGTCTTTCATTCCTTTGTACAATTTGAATATTTAATCCTCAACCGTGCATCCTTCATTTCTCCAATTTGTGTATTGTTGTGCCAGGGACATATTCCGAGGAGGTTGGCAAAGGCAAGGGCAGGAATTTTTCTGTAATACTGTCAAGTTTGGAATGCTGGCCCTTGTGCCATTCATCTCGCTCGGCTTCGTTGGTGGCCTGCTGGAGGGGAACCTGTATTTCAAGAAGTCTGGAATCGGTGCCGTGGGTACATTGGGCATTAATCTGTTGTTCTTCTATCTTATCATCCCCACGGTTGCACCGAGGGTGTGGAGGGTGACACGACCTGGTTGGCGATGCCGCAATGAAATGGAGGTATATATAATTACTCTGACTATGTTTATGTTTTGGAATATCCTTTTTATTTGTGTAGCGTTTGATGTGCATTGATAAATGTTAAAAATTAAGCCGAGCAAAATTTTTGTCTGGTTTCGCATTCTTATTTCCCAAATATTTAATATCTTTGATGGCATCTTGTAGCCTATTTGCTTTAATTAACATGAAGAGATGCCACCATTAGTCATCCTTTGTTAGACCAAACGATACATGAGATGCAACTAGGTTCGGGTCATAATCAGAGCAAGTGGCCAATTATCTGAAAAAGTGATCATATGATTTCTGAAATCATTTGCATTTCGAAACTAAAACACCTTGTTCATGCAAATAGTCTAAATTGTATGTTTAATTGTTGTGACTAAGGCATTTATGTGGCTAAAAAGGTTGTACTTAGACTCTGAAATTTCTTATTTTGCTATTGGTGAGTTAGTACTCTTAGTACCAAATTTGGTACCCCTGGTTACTCCGCGTGTGCTTTGCATAGTTCCATTTACTATTAGCAATAGTTCTATTTTAGATGCTGTTAAATCCTGCTAGGCCATCGACGTGGCAATCGCAATGGCAGCCAGACCTCCTGGCCCTCGGTCTACGACCCCTGGACCGGCACTATCAGCATGTGCCCCGGCCCAGGGGTCAGTGGGCACGTGCTCCTCGCCCCGGCGCACCACAGCAGCAGCACTCCTTCGTCGTCGGCCACCCACTGCAGTTCCAGTTGTCGCCACCCTACGGTCTGGCACCTCATATGATACCCGCCCCGCACCTGTAGCACCCTGTTGAAATTATCCTCGTGGTGTCAGTCATCGCTCGGCGGCATCGATCATCGTCGTCAAAAGATGACGATCATTGCGGTCGCCGTCGTCGCTGCGGTAGCAATCGTCATCCTGCACCGGTCATCGCTCCGTGACACCAGTCGTCGTCGTCATCGTCGCAGTGGCGATCGTCGTCCTGCGACACCGACGATCGTCGTCCTGCACCAGTCATCGCTCCGCGACACCGATCGCCGTCGTCGTCGCGGCAACGATCGTCATCCTGCGACACCACTCCGCGACACCGGTCGTCGTCGTCGTCGCGGGGGTGATCGTTGTCCTGCAACACCGTTCATCGTCGTCGTCGCGGCGACGATCGTCATCCTGCACCGGTCATCGCTCCGCGACACCAGTCGTCGTCGTCGTCGCGGCAGCGATCGTCATCCTGTGACACCGCTCGTCGTCGTCGTCGCGACGGCGACCGTCGTCCGATGAAGTCGAGAAACCCGAAGCAGATCTTGAAGCTTGTAACGAAGTCGAAAGTAGAAGCCATCAAACTCGCTGGGAACTCGTCGGGACCCCTTCCTGGCGCGCCAAATGTCGAGTCTTAAACTCGGCACTAGTACTACCCGGTCCCTCACGAGCGTGGAATTCGATGGTGCAACACACAGAACACACAGGAACACACGATTTTAGACAGGTTCGGGCCCCTCGAATCGAGAGTAATACCCTACGTCCTGTATGTTATGTATTGCCTTTAGCGATTTGCTAATTGCGAAGTCTTAGATCCTTTTCGGGGGTCTCTGCTCCACCTTATATGTCCGGGGGAGTTAGGGTTACAATCGAGTCCTATCCGATTACATGAATTACATATATGGGATTCTATCTCTAACTTTCTTTATTGATCCGAGTCCTAACCAGACTACAAATTGCTCTATAACTTGCTTCTCACGTCATTACATACCGGTCTTAGTATCCGTCTTGTTTCCATACCGGTCTACAGAGTTCTTCTATTATCCCAGACTGGTCGCAGACCGATCTGTTGCCTATCGCCCTTATCTCGTATCTTCTCCGATTTGCTACCATGTCTTTGTGTATCCATTTTTTCATCATCTCGTATACGCATAAGGCAAGTATACGACAGCAGCCCCCGAGTAACTTTTGATTTGACATTGAATAAGACCGACCAGTCTTCGCATGTTGGTCCGATTCCAATGTTAAATTAAAAAGAACTCCAATCTTCTGCAATACTTCTTCTTTTTTCAAGACGCTTCAAAAAGCCAAAAAAATTGGTATTTTGTCCTCCATACCACCTAATTAGGTGTGCAAAAACGAAAGTAATTTCCTTCGGTGCGCCGATTAGGTGCACCCAATTGGGTATAGCCCCCGACTCTTAGATCATTTGACACTTTCCGAGATCTCTGCAGATCGCTCTTGAACACGGTGCACCGGTCAGGTGCACCTAATTAGGTATAGCCCCGACTCTTGTATCATTTGAGGATCGCAAATAATGCAAGAGTCTTTCTTGAGAGACTATGCTTTATTATTTTCCATCAAATCACATTCCTTTCAGCAATTCCTGCCAAGAACATATTTTCAGACCGGTCATACCGGTCGAGCTTCATATCTCCTGGAGATTCACACCAGTTTCACATAACATATCGCCTAAATCAGCATAAACTCATAATCCGCTTAGTGAAATTTCACTAAGAATCAAAATTCTGGTTGATCGGACCGGTTTCCCAATTATCTTACATCGACTCGAGTCTCCAAGGCCTATAATCAGCCGAATGATTAACACCCAGGGCCTAAGGCATCCATTCACAATACTTAGTTAGGCAAGACCTAATTGTCTTCGATCTAACCAGTCTCATTATTCAATTTCCTCAAACAATCCAATTTGATGTTCCAATGTTGTCGCGACTGGGCACTTCATACCTCGGACCGCTCAAACATTTGCAAAATAGCCCCGTGATTATTCAAATCACGTAGACCATTCCTCTATAACTCTTAACATCTTCCGCCAAGAACATACTTTTTGACCGGTCCGGACCGGTGTCAAATCTCATACTCCTGGTGATTCGCATCGGTCATAAGCTGATATTCCGCTTATCGGAATATCGCTCAAATCCAAATTCCTGACTGATCAAAGCAGTCGCTGAAGTTCACACATAAACTCAAATATTTCACATCTATTATCAGCCGAATGATTAACACCCAGGGCCTAAGGCGAACCAATGTTAACCAATCAGTCGGACAGGTAGTCTTCAACCCGACTGGTTTTTTGTATAATCACTCCAGAAATCATATATTCTGGGCTAAAAATGCTTAACGGATCTGAGCGTCGAACACTCGGACCGGTCATCACAATTGGCAAAAAGCCCCCGTGATTATCCAAATCACGTAGACTTCTCCTCTGTCGCCGCACCCCATACTCGGTAGCACCGGTACATCAAGTGGTGCCGAAACCTAATTCTTAGTCCATTATATCTGTAAAAATAATGAAAGAAGTATATAAATATGCTCATATGTAAATAAATACTCCAATGTTTTATTTACTGCAGATCTTAAATTATTTCCAGATTCTTGACCGGTATTTATATGTTTTCCTTACTTCAACATATAAGATTTTCTCCTTTCGCGCAAACTGCAGCGGTCCAGATTAATCATTATATGCCTAATGTAATTTCAACTTTAATAACCGGTCCCTCCAATTTCGGAAAACTTAAATTTTACCATCATGATTCAACCAATCAAGTCTATAACCAAGCAACGATGGTTAATTCAACACAAACCAACTATGACATGACCACTGGCTCTAATCAGCATTAGGTATAGCACATAGCGGCGGTCTACTTAACAAAATCATGCCGTATAGAAAAAGATGACCGGTCTTAGAACTCGGGATCACAAATTATTAACCGACCGCTCTCAAATAGCAACCCATAACTTGATAAATTAATTCAAAAATTAAGATTCCAAGATAAATAAAACCATGCAGATAGGCAAAGATTCACATATTTCATATTATCAAAAAGCTATCATGAGCATCACATTATATAAGTTTAAACTCAAAAACTTAAGCGTAAAAACGACTTAGCTGGTTTATTGGGCGTAGCCCCAAGCCCGGGCCGAAGATGATGTATCCAATCGATGAGTAGTTTGACAGTCGCGCTCAGCTCAAGTCAACATCCTCGTGCAGCAGCAACGCTTAAAATTGAAAAGGACGTCCAATGTAGATGGTTGAAGGCGATATAATCAGTCAAAACTGAAGATCAGCAGCCGCGCTAATGCTCAAGACCGCTTCCGAGCAGCAGCGGCGCTCTAAATTGAAGCCGACGACCGATGAAAGCTGTTGAAGATGGCGCGATCGGTCGAAACCGAAGATTGGCAGCCGCGCTAATGCTCAAGACCGCGTCCGAGCAGCAGCGGCGCTCAAAGTTGAAGTAGGCGACCGACGAAAGCTGTTGAAGACGACGCGATTGGTCGAAACCGAAGATCAGCGGCCGCGCTAGTGTTCAAGACCGCGTCCGAGCAGCAGCGGCGCTCTAAATTAAAGGTGACGACCGGTGAAAGCTGTTGAAATTATCCTCGTGGCGTCGGTCATCGCTCGGCGGCATCGATCATCGTCGTCAAAAGATGACGATCATTGCGGTCGCCGTCGTCGCTGCGGTAGCAATCGTCATCCTGCACCAGTCATCGCTCCGTGACACCGGTCGTCGTCGTCATCGTCGCGGTGGCGATCGTCGTCCTGCGACACCGACGATCGTCGTCCTGCACCGATCATCGCTCCGCGACACCGATCGCCGTCGTCGTCGCGGCAACGATCGTCATCCTCGCGACACCACTCCGCGACACCGGTCGTCGTCGTCATCGCGGGGTGATCGTTGTCCTGCAACACCGTTCATCGTCGTCATCGCGGCGACGATCGTCATCCTGCACCGGTCATCGCTCCGCGACACCGGTCGTCGTCGTCGTCGCGGCAGCGATCGTCATCCTGTGACACCGCTCGTCATCGTCGTCGCGGCGGCGACCGTCGTCCGATGAAGTCGAGAAACCCGAAGCGGATCTTGAAGCTTGTAACGAAGTTGAAAGTAGAAGCCATCGAACTCGCTGGGAACTCGCCGGGACCCCTACCGGCACGCCAAATGTCGAGTCTTAAACTCGGCACTAGTACTACCCGGTCCCTCACGAGCGTGGAATTCGATGGTGCAACACACGTAACACACAGGAACACACGATTTTAGACAGGTTCGGGCCCCTCGAATCGAGAGTAATACCCTACGTCCTGTATGTTATGTATTGCCTTTAGCGATTTGCTAATTGTAAAGTCTTAGATCCTTTTCGGGGGTCCCCGCTCTGCCTTATATGTCCGGGGAGCTAGGGTTACAATCGAGTCCTATCCGATTACATGAATTACATATATGGGATTCTATCTCTAACTTTCTTTATTGATCCGAGTCCTAACCAGACTACAACTTGCTCTATAACTTGCTTCTCACGTCATTACATACCCGTCTTAGTATCCGTCTTGTTTCCATACCGGTCTACGGGTTCTTCTATTATCCCGGATCGGTCGCAGACCGATCCGTTGCCTATCGCCCTTATCTCGTATCTTCTCCGATTTGCTACCATGTCTTTGCGTATTCATTTCTTCATCATCTCGTATACCCATAAGGCAAGTATACGACAGGCCTCCCATCCCATCGACGTCGATGACCCCACTAGCGCAGCAGCATGGATAGCTCCCGTGGGACGCACATGCCCTTGCCAATGCTTTTGGCACGACCTCGCTCACCACCCCACCTAGCACATCCGAGTGGGTATTTGACTCCGGTGCTTCGTCACGGATGACACCCCATCCCGGTAACCTCTCACTCAAACCCCATGCTGAATTTCCTTCATCGATCGTTGTTGGTAACGGATCCACCCTCCCTGTTCGTGGTCTCGGTACCACTACTCGACCAGGACCTTTTTATCTTTACAATGTTCTTCTTGCTCCTGCTATCATTAAGAATCTGCTTTCTATGCGTTGTTTTACCACCGACAATTGGGTTTCTGTTGAGTTTGACCCTTTTGGTTTCTCCGTGAAGGACCTCCGCACCATAATCCCCCTGCTCTGCTCCGACTGCCCCGACCCTCTCTACACTTGTTTAGCCGCCCGCACCTACGCCTCCTCCATGCTCCCTCTACACCGTGTCACCGTCCCTTTGACACCAGCGACTAGGTCATCCCGGGAAGGAGGGCCTTGCTCTCCTCACCAGCTCCTCTAGCATCACATATAATAAAGCTACTAGTAGTCGGTTGTGTCATGCATGTTAGCTTGTTCGTCATACACATATACCTTTTGCTAGATCTACATCTAGAGCCGACAAGAATTTTGATCTTATACATTGTGATATGTGGACATCTCCTGTCCTCGGCGTGTCCGGGTTTAAATATTATCTCTTAATTTTTGATGATTGTTCTCATTTTATGTGGACGTTTCCCCTTCGCCTCAAGTCCGACACCTTTGCCACGCTCTCTAACTTTTTTGCTTATGTGTCCATACAGTTTGGTTGCACAATCAAGAATGTCCAATGTGACAATGGCCGTGAGTTCGATAACTCCACAACCCGTGCCTTCTTCCTCACGAATGGGATCAACCTGCACATGTCTTTCCCATACACTTCACCTCAAAACGGTAAAGTCGAACGTTCCATTCGCACCATTAACAATGTCCTTCGGACTTTACTATTTCAGGCCTCCATGCCTGCTGCATATTGGGGTGATGGCCTCCAAACAGCCACATTCCTCATCAACCACCTACCAACCAAGACCTAGCAGCTAACCACCCCGTTCTTTGCTTTGCACGGCACCCACCCATCGTACTCCCACCTGCGTGTGTTCGGTTGCGCCTGTTACCCCTCCAAAGCTCCACACAAACGATTCTCAGGAAAGCTCCACACAAACTAGAACCCTCGCTCTAATTTGTGTGTCTTCTTGGGATACACCACCGAGCACAAAGGTTACCGCTGCCTTGATTACTCCTCCAACTGTGTGATCATCTCCCAGCACGTCATCTTCGACGAGTCGTCTTTTCCCTTCTTCGGCATCCACCCTTCCCCCATTGCCAATGATCTTGATTTTTCACTAACGGTGAGCTTTCCCAAGCTCTTGTTTTTCCTATATGTACACCACCTCGCCCTCGGCGCTACAAACTTGCTAACTCCCCATCGGCCGCTGTCGATCCTAGTGACGCCGCCCGGGTCGAGCCGTAGGTCCCCACCGCTTGGACTGCTCGTGCGGTCGGGCAGCCTTGCGCTACCACCAGCGCGGGCGACAGCGCCTCCGCTGCACCACCGGCGGCTGCGCCCTCCACCGGCGCATGACAACCCCCCCGGTAGTGCACGTCTACACGCGCCGGCCACCGATTCCTTCGCTCGGCCCCGATCTCTACACCAAGCCCCCGATCGTCCACGTCTACATGCGCTGGCCACCGGTCGGGTCCTCCCTGTTGTCACCTTGCGCCCGCTGCCTCCACCGACGTCCCTGCTCCCACCCCTGCTGCTACGACGCGCGCCCTGTTCGCGCTCCGCGTGGGTCACGCGAGCTACGTGCCCTTGGTCAGGTCGCCGGGCCTGCTGCTCCTCCGCCCGGTGCCGTGCAGGTCGCTCCCGTCTCCAATTCCCACACAATGGCGACTCATGGGAAGCTTGGGTTTCAACAGCCCCAGCTCGGTCTCCACACCACGGTTCTCTCATTTGTGCCCGGTTTATACCGTGCCGTGCTGGCCCACCTCAACCGGAGCAAGGCCTTGGAAGAGGAGTTCGACGCGCTCATCTCCAACCGGACCCGGGACCGTGTTCCTCGTTCGGCTCATGCCAATGTCATCACCGGCAAGTGCATTTTCAAGCACAAGCTCAAAGCCGATGGCTCTCCGAGGCTTTACTCGGTGCCACGGTGTCGACTAAGACGAGACCATTAGCCCGGTTGTCAAACCGGCCACGGTCCGCACCGTGCTCAATCTGGCTCACTCCATGGATTGGCCAATCCACCAGCTCGACGTGAAGAATGCTTTCCTTCATGGGACGTTGTCGGAGACCGTCTAATTCTCACAGCCCTCCGGATTTGCTGATCGCACCCACCCGGACTATGTGTGCAAGCTCAACAAGTCCCTGTATGGCCTCAAGCAAGCACCGCGTGCGTGGTACAATCGGTTCACCACACACCTTCTCACATTAGGATCATGGAGGCCAAGTCCGACACATGGTTGTTTATATACAAGCGTTGCTCCGACACCGTGTACCTGCTCCTCTACGTTAATGACATCATCATCATTGTGTCGTTTGTGCCTTAACTTCAACGAGTGATCACCGATCTGCAATGGGAATTCTCCATGAAAGACCTCGGCGAGCTTCACCACTTCCTCGGTGTGTTCGTGTAGCGCTCCTCGATCAGCTTGTCCTGTCTCAGCAGCCGTACACTCGGGCATGCGTGATTGCATGCCGTGCACCACACCCGTCAACACCTGCGCCAAGGTTTCTGCCGACACCGGTCCTCCAGTGGCCGACCCAATTGCATATCACAGTTTGGTGGGCGCGCTACAGTACTTGACGTTCACTTGGCTGGACATCGCCCGAGCCGTCCAACAAGTGTGCCTCCACATGCATGACTCTCGAGAAGCTCATCTCGTCGCCGCCAAGAGGATTCTTCGGCACCTCCAGGTCTCTCTGGATCATGGCCTTGTCATACCACGTACCTCTCCGAGCTGGCTTATCATCTACACGGACGCGGACTGGGCGGGAGGATGTCCCGACACCCGCCGCTCCACCTCGGGTTATGCAACATTCCTTGGCTCTAGCCTTGTCTCTTGGTCCTCGAAACGACGGCACACCGTCTCGCGGTCCAGCGCGGAGGCCGAATACCGCGCGGTGGCCAACGACGTGGCTGAGGCTTCTTGGCTCCGTCAGCTACTCTTGGAGTTTCACCGACCTCTGTCCATGACCACACTTGTCTACTGCGACAACATCAACGCCGTGTACCTCTCCACCAATTCGGTTCAGCGTCAGCGCACCAAACATGTGGAGATCGATCTTCACTTTGTTCAGGAGCGCGTCACCATTGGTGAAGTTCGAGTTCTGCATGTGCCTACTACGTCCCAGTTCGCTGATGTCTTCACCAAAGGGCTGCCCTCCATGATTTTCACTGATTTTTAGTCCAGTTTGAACGTCGTTCCCGATGTTCGAACTGCGCGAGGGGGGGGGGTGAGGGTTAGAATTATTGTAACATTAGCTTACCATAGCTTGTTGTGCTATGCCAGGCCTGTGCGTTTGGCCCTGCGTGGCCCGCACGCTGGGCACCCCTAGGGATCGTACTCCCTACGGCTGCACCCCTAGGGTTTGCCCCATCACGCCTATATATGTGTACCTCTGTTCACATTCAGTTCTGCGTGATTTGCTCCGCTAACAATTTTCATTGTGAGAAAGTGCAATAATAAATCGGTTGCTTCTGGAAGTCTAAGTAGCCTTTAGGTGTGGCGGGCCCAAGGGGTTAGGGAACTTTGTACATATATATGTAGACGGGCATTTTGTGAGTGTGTTTGGGGCATGAAAGGTCTTACTCATACGTTCTTGTACTATTACGTTCTTCAGTTCTTCTGAACTAAATGATATGCAGTTCTTGTGCACATTCAGGAAAGAAAAAAAGGAGAGTGCAAAAAATCACTTAAGAGTATACTGTCATTTGTTTGCGCCTTCTGGTCATCTTTGACCATTTGTACCATTACCATTTCTACTCTTATTTTATTTATTTTTCTGTAAAGTATTTGCCATTTCATTTTGTGAGTTGTGACAGACATTCAAACATGTGTACACAGGGCTAGAAAACTCGGAAGAAACCCAAATTTCCCCACATGCTTTTATCTAATTTATTTGAAACCACGAATATTCAGCAATTTTATATTTAAAAGGTTATAGAGGAATTCATGCTACATATTAATCTGATGTCCGAGTATCGGTGAGTTTGATATTTCAAATGTTAGTATGTACTGATAAAAATTAATCAGTAGTAGTGGGCCATTTATTTCTGAAAGACCAGAAAATTAGAAATGCCCAACATAAAAGAACGGGGGCAAATGTTTTCTCTACCACATGAAGTGCAGATACAGTTTTCATCTTTTTGTAGAGTATATAGACTTCCCCTGCTTTATTACAAAGCATTGTTGAGAGGTGTTCATGTGCCAAGTCCACAGGCACATCAGGTCCTTGCTTTGTACAGGCACCATACACACTCAATGTGCTCTCACAATTCCCATCGAACACTCTAGCTGCACCAGATGACGCTGCTGGTTGCCGGGCCTGGTGTAGGTGTAGCCCTGGTCTCCTTGATAGCACTAGTGGCGATGATCCTCTGATCCCTTCTAGCTCTTCTCGTCTAGCTGTTGTTTTCCTCTTCCTTGCATAGTACATCCTTTGCGATACCCCTCATCAGCTACTGCCAACCTGGCCATACTTTCCCTGAAAACGCAACGAATTCCTCAGTTTTAACAAAGTTTTACAATTCTATCTTTCCGTTCACTTAATTGAGCCTACTTGTCTATCAATAATTAATTTTGAGATTTCCATCCAGATTAACTTTAGCCACACAACAATAACAAAAGAAAAACGACATGATTTCCATCCAGGAAGGTAGGATCGTCAACTTAGCAAGATAATCAAGTGTCAGAATTTATTATTGGCCAACAACAAGAGAATTGAATTCAGTGGCACTCGGCAAAATGTCCGTCACAGTCACGTCGCAGTTTTCTTTGCCGAGTGCTCCGTTAGACACTCGGCAAACGTTTTGCCGAGTGCCCGACAGAAGACACTCGGCAAAGGTCCTTTTGCCGATCGGACCTAAACCGACGGTCCTTCGTCGAGTGGGGCACTCGGCAAATGTTGTGCCGAGTGTTATTTGGTTGTTGCCGAGTGCCCGAGACACTCGGCAAACTCTTGTTCTCCCGTAGTGGAAGGGCATTGGCACATCCCCAGATCCCCGACGTGAGCTACATATAGCCTTGTTGAAACTAGCTAGCCGATGGTGCCGTAGTAGGGATGGTCGTGCTTGGGGTATGTGCAGCCGAGGCCAAATGGCAGCCAGCCGCCGAATCCCCACAAGTTAGTGCTGCACTCCTTGATGGCGAGATCGCCGAGCACCCTCGTCCCGGCTCTTGACACGAGGACCACCTCTCGGTTACTCTCGAACACGAGCTTGCACTGCCCGTCGCCGCCGTCCTTGCGGCACGACCACGCCTCGGGCCACTGCTCGTCCCACACCACCACGCCTTTCATGGTGTTGCCTGCGCACCCCCACGAGCAGGTCACGTTGGGGCTGGTCCGGGACAAGGTCCTGTGATCGGGCAGCGGCGCCGGGTCGAAGACGCTGTAGTAGGTCATGTCCTCGGTTTCCCCGGCCCCAACATGTAGCCCATGCCGTACACGTCGGCGTCGCCGTCGCAGTGGAGGGTCATCTGGGCGCTCAGCCGGTTCTCCACTGGGCAACGAAACGCCGTCCTCTTCTCCGCCGGGTTGTCCCTGCGAGAGCACGGCCACGTCCGGCCGTTCAGGTCCGTGATGACACAATCTTGTTCGCGCTCTGCCTGCAACTCAGTGGCCACTAGGGAAGGAGCAAGGAGGGCGGTGGCCATGGTTGTGGCCAGGATGGCCAACTCGATTTCGAACCTTCTTCTTCCTGAATGTTTACCCATATCTGTGTCCGTTTGTTTTTGACTTGATATATATATGTTCATGCATACAACAGGCACTCGATTTTATAGTCAAGGAAGGAAGAGGCGAGAGGGCAGGGGAGGGAGAGGAATGGCTTGTGGTGGATGGGGATCAAAAGGTCAGGTATAAATGGTGCCAGGTTTATGATGGCGGTTTCATCTGCTGATCGTGGCAATTGATGGAGGATAGAAAATGGTGCCGTCTGATGGTGCATTGGTGTCACCTTTTGGCGTTCTGCCCTAGGAAACGTGGCGAGGAAAAAGGATCGACAGGAAGAAGAAGGGATCGAGGATCGATAAGACCTCTAGGATAATGTGCTTCGGGCCCAACTAATGAAAAGGGACCGGAGGGGCTTATCTAGATTTTATAAGGCATTTTATCCCTTTAATTTTTGGGGGTTTTTGCCATTTTTAAAGATTACTGTTTTGTGTTTTGGAAAACAAACAAAAGGGTAACCCCCATTATAAAGCAAGCTACACTTCAGTTTTAGGAAAGAAAGATAAATTGCTTCAGCAATTTTTGGAAAACAAATCACAAGGCAACTCAATGCCGAAACGTCTATAAAACTAGCAGTTTACCCCCGTGCGTTGCTAAGGCCTTTTTAAAAAAATAAATAACCATGAGTTGGGAGATTTTATAATACATAATATTCATACAAATACATAAAATATTTCATTGCATATTCTTAAACATATTATTAAACATTTTTTTCACATAACAATGAACAAGCGCAACACATATTATTCATTGTGATTTCTTTTTTGTCTACGGAACACTAAAAAGATGTGTATTTGTCTGTAGAATAGGGCATTGGCTGACTTTGTCTCTTGGACACGGTAAAAAATGTGTACATGTTCAGTGATAGTTATAAGCACGCATAAACTTAGTGGGCACGAGCAGAGGACATTCTTGGATGATATGAGCACATGAAGTTTTGCCAAAATCCAACTTAACATTCCTGCAATGTGAAACAGGAAACTTTAGAGAATTTTACTGTGATTTATAAGTGGCCCCTTCAATTATATTTTTCTTATTTTTTATAAAAAAGTCATCTCAACAAAAACAGAAATCCTAAATCCAATAGACCATCTAGAAAAGCACTGAATAGTTACTATAAAAAAAGGTGACCCTTAAGTTCATTGGACATGCCAAAGTAGGATACATAATGGATTTTATAGGAAAAAAGACAACTACCCAGGAAAAATGCAAGCATCACTTTGATTTACATGCAAGCAACTGAAAACATAGCAAATGGACAAGTACCTTAATAACAATAGGTTCCCATTAGCAAAGGAGTCAACAATTCCACCAATAGCTGTGTCTACACCATAATTAGCACCTTCATCTATTGCAAATGAACCATATATGTTGTTTCAGAACAACATACTTAACAGAGCGATAAAGAGAACCATAGGAGAAATCGGACTCATCAAACACAACGTGCCGAGAAATGAGGACTCGGCGAGAAGTGAGGTTAAAGCAGAGATACCCCTTGTGGTCAGGGGAGTAGACAAGGAACACACATCGGGTCGAACGGGGCGTCAACTTGTGAGGAGTGGTGGCGGTGGTGTTCGGGTAGCAAGCGCACCAAAGACACGAAGGTGGTCATACCGAGGAGGTGTACTGAAGAGAGCATGGTGTGGAGTGGGGCGGGAGAGGCAATGGAAGGAAGGCGATTGAGGAGATAGGTAGCAGTTTGGAGGCCCTCAGCGCAGAAGTGGGCAGGAAGGGAGGCCTAGAGGAGGAGGGTATACACGACATCGTTCATGGTCCGGATCATCTGCTCAGCCTTGTCGTTCTGTGGAGAGGTGTATGGACAAGACATGTGTAGGTGAATATCACGGGAGAGAAAGAAGTCACGGGAGGCGCGGTTATCGAACTCTCGGTCGTTGTCACACTGGATGACCTTGATAGTGAGGCCGAATTGAGTAGCAACCCAGGCAAAGAAGTGGAGGAAGGTGGAGAACGTATCAGACTTCGCACGAAGAGGAAAATTCTAAGAGTATTGAGAGAAATCATCAACAATGATCAAATAATACTTACAGCCAGAAATACTAATTACAGGAGAAGTCCACAAATCACAGTGAATAAGTTCAAAGGCACGACTCGCATGTGAAAAAGAAGAAGAAGAAGGAAGTCTAACATGACGAACTAACTGTCACGCATGACAAAGATGCTCATCAAATATCCAAGTACAAGAGAGATCTGCACTACGGCCGAGTCGAGCCCTCCATGTCATCGGCACAGACAATAGCCACGGTTCGTTTTGAAATGAACTGTGGCTATTGTTTTCTATTGGCCCCACTTGTCATTGAGAGAGTTTATTTTTTTATGTGTAATTTTTCTTTTACTTCTTCAATGGTGTGTGCCTTTTTATTTTTTAAAATTTCAGAAAAAGTGTCCTATTGGGACCAAGCATTATTAATTATATATTTTAATAAAAAATGGCCTCTACCTTCGTATTTCTTATTTCTTGAGATTTTAAAAAAATGGCCTCTACCTTCTATATTCTTTTTTTGTAAAAATTAAAAAGAGTGGTCGAGTGGACCCAAACATTATTGATTAAATAATTTTTATGATTTATAAAAACTATTTAATCAAGTAATAAAAGTATTTAATCAATAATGCTTGGACCTACTGGCCCACTCTTTTGAATTATTGATTATACTTTGAATTATTTAATCAATATTGATTATTTTATAAAAATTCAAAAAAGTTAACCAGTGGGCCCAAGCCCCTGGTCATGGCCTCTACTACAGACCGTGAAGGTGGGCTAGGATTCGACCGACCCATAACCAGGCGACCCGCAGGCCAATGTCGGAACGAAAGGAGTTAAGCAGTACAATCAAAACGGCTGGTGCGACTAGGCTTATAAACCGAGGTGGGCGATGTTTAAGGAACGATGTGGTACTAAAGCCTGTTGTGCGCCCCGCAATTATAGCCATGGTTGGCTTCTTCAACCGTGGCTATTGTTAAGGGCTACAATAGCCACCGTTGAAGAAACCAACCGTGCCACTATAGCCACGGCCGTTGGCCACAGTAGCCCGCCACCTACTGTAGCCACGGTCAATTTTTCTTGCCGTGGCTGCTTGATTTTAGGTGGCATGGCTATAGTTTAGTTTGTTATAGTGATGCTCCCTTTTCCCTTGCACCTTTAGTCTTTTCGTGTCAATCTTAATTTTTTGTTGAAACAGAAAAGGCGCTTAATTTTTCATGCATGATCCTGTTTTTACTGGCTGGTACGTGAAATCGTTGCAAAGGTGCCCAATAGCGATCTTGTGTAGCATGTATGGAAATTTGTAAATTTCACCATCCCTAGTGAAATATGATTTTTTTAGAAAAAAACTCCCCTACGGGGTATGACGATCCTGGACATTTTGTTAAGAAGAAGACTTTCTCACGCAAGTCGAGAAAATCCCCGAATCCCTTCCACAACCATACACAGGGACTCAGCTGGCCGTGTGAGCTGTGACACGAGTCTTTACCTAATGTTTTGGCTGGGAAAGACGAGAGAATTTTTTCGCAACCGATACGGAATTGGGGGATTGAACCCCCAACCGGTGGGCAGCCAACCCGGCGCCGAGCCACGGCTCGTCCGCGTGAAATATGATTTTAATTCTAAATCTGTGAAAAAAGTAATTGTTGACTTGCCTTCCCAATCTTGGAAGCAGGGCCTGTGATACTCAGTTACTCGTTTACTGTTACCGGTGATATATTTCTGAAAAATGGTGCCAGTTGGCTAGCAATTCCTATGTGGAATACTGACATATTCAATTTCAGACAGTAGGTACGTCAAGTGCGCTGGAGTGAATGACAAAGAACGTCGCTGCAAGATGATAGCAGGAACCTGGAGTAAAAAAACAGAAAACTCGACCTGCCAGGAAGCCTCCGACGACATTTGCTAAGAAGAAGACATTCTCACGCAGGTCAAGAAAACCTCCGAACCTCACTCCTTGATCATACACTAAGACACTAGTATTGACCAATGTGTAACACACGGCCTTATTTAAACACAAAAAAAAAGCTTGAAGAGCAGAAAATGCATGCTGTGACGATGGGTAAGGAACAAGCTATTACCACCATGATTCAAAAACCGTAAACCGCTCGGTTTTTTCGTACAACAAAAACCGAGTGATAAACCGTAAAAACCGAACGAAAACCGTTTTCGCTACAGTAACTAGGTTCAGTTTTGTAAAACCGATCGGTTTTAGAAACCGAGCCAGACCGATAACTCCAATTTTCACGATTTTCGAGCTATTTTCAGCGGTTTTTGAATCCATGATTGCCACACACACCTAGCTGATGAAAAATTAATGCTTTTAATACAAACACATAGGCCGGATGCAAAATACGCAGGTAAATGTTAATTTCTGTGACCACAAATGTGTTTGAACTTAATTTATTTTAAACCGCAATGAGTGGAAGGTTCATCATTGCATCACTGTGGACTTGATTATAACTTTCTTCTTCGGTCCTAGCAATGATTTCAGTGACCAAAAATAGCTTCTATATATTTAACTTTTCATATATAGTACATTAAGTGTATATATGCAGGTTTGTGTCAACGCCAGTTTTTTTAAATGTAAACTATATTTATCTCAATGTATACATTTACCGGTGCATCAATGTAACAGAACTTTAAATAGTTTCATAATAGGAGGTTCATTTACGTTTTATTATATTTTTGAAATAATTTCCCTTCTTTCACAACTAATGTTCCTTTATGTTCGGATATTGCATGAAATCTTTTGAGGAGTTTTCTGGTCCAAAATAATGACCATTATTTTTTCTCAACCAATAGCCATTAGTTCAAGGGTAGTTTAGTAATTGTACTAAAGACTAATATTTTTTATTCATACAAATTTGTGTTAAATACACTAAAAATTGACTACAATAATAATGATGATGATTAATCAAAATTAAAATAAATATTTTATAACAAATTTATGTAAAAATTGACTAACTTATTAGTTGAGATAAATTTTTGTATTACAAACATATTATTTTGACAATATTACCCTTACTAATGACCATTAGTTGTTAACTTCTAAAATTTAATCTACACCGTTAGATCCAACTAATGATTGTTAGTTGTAAAAAAATAATGGCCATTATTTTGGACCAGAAAACTCCTAAATCTTTTTGCTACAGTGACAGGTTGTCAAATTAAAACATTTTCATATACAATCATCCGTACAACAATTCATGGGTGCTGATAACTTTGTTTCGTTCCCATAGACTTGTCTGGATCATGTGTGATAACACTGACCACTGTCAATTTATAATTTGTCGAAGAATTGATAATCCTAGTGAAAATGGTTTCTTGAAAGACCACCAAACGATTGGGAAAAAAATTCTGTGCGGCAGGGCCGCATACAAGCGCTGTGCGGCCCGGTTCTTGATTCCTGCCGCGTGGACTGCACTTATCATCCGACGCCAAGCACCACAACAGCTCCCGCACGGGTATTTTTGTGACGCTCGGCTCCCAGGTGATCCGCGGCTTGGCTCACGTCACTGACGATGGCTCGATTAGTAGTTCCTACTGCCAGCAGCCCGAAACAGCTCCCGTCTTGACATCAACAATTCAACATGCATGGCTAACCTCCTGCTCTCACCAGGTATTGTGTGTGGAAGAACTATGATGCTAAAATTGTGAAATTATTAAAATCTGAGTGGAGGATAAGTAAAATTTTACTAGACTAGCAAATCTCTTATTTTAACAGTTCAAAGATAATGTATCATTACTAAATAGCACTTCAGGGTTCTATTAGAAACAAGGATGGATTTTTTTACCGAACTCAGTAGAGAAAACCCCAACCTATTTTTCATTTTTATTTTTATATCTTAGTTGTTAGCTCCCACAAGGAGTTGAACCCAGGTTTACTAAAAGTTACTCACGTGCTCTAACTACGGAAAAAATTCGGTGCGGGAGGGCCGCAAACAGACATCGTGTGGACCTGCTTTTGATTACTGCCACGCGGACGGAGCTGCCAATCCGATGCGCAACGCTGCGATGGCTCCCGCACATCTCCTTGCGACTTCATAGACAAGTTGTAGCATTAAATAACATCTAATTGTTGCATCTAGATTGGTCAAAAATGGTTGGGATGAAACTATATATTCTCAATTACAGTTTCAATGGAGTTTCGTACCTATGAAACAGTGTCAGTTTCATATTAATTGTTATGCCACATCATCTCATTTGCTGATTTGGCACCTCATTTAACACCGATGAAACCCCACTGAGCCTAAGACGCGGACATGAGAAATTAAAGTTACTGCTCGACAAAAAGGATGATGAGAGATTGCCCTTCTCTCCCAGCAGCGACATAATTATTTACCTTTATTTCTACGGGAATACTTTTCAGTCAAGATTTCAGTGGACGTTCATTCTCGTCGGAGATTGAGTACGCCGTAATATTTAGTGGTGTACACGTTGGAGAATTTAGTGGCCCTATTGTCATATGGTTTGTACCCCTAAGATCCAACATCTCTTGTTCCGACCATGACAAATCGTGGGTCGCCAAAAATCTAACGGCAAGTCTTGCCGGAGAATTTAGTGTCGCGTTCGCCATAGCAAAATAGAGGATTCATCGTGGGGTTTTCTTTAGCGCACACGATAGAAGAGGCAGCCAGAGGTTGAAGATGATTAGTCTGTTGTTGATTGCGGATCGAATGGCTCACAACTATCGATTTAAGGAGAAGACGTTTACAATCGACTGAAAATTAGATCTACCCGCGAAACGGCCTTTAGCCTAGTAGTTAGAGCACGTGAGTAACTTTTAGTAGACCTAGGTTCAACTCCTTGTGGGAGCTAACAACTACTCCCTCCGTCCCAAAATATTTGGCATTCTAGCCTCATCCATTTTTCTCGGAATGTTTGGCATTCTCACTTCCCAAGACACATTCCTCTCTTTCCAATACACCTCTATCTCTATCTCTTTCCTCCTCGTTTCCTGCGCACCTACTTTATTCCTTCTCTTCTTAATCTCCGTGCCCGGAGCTATAATGCCAAACATATTGGGACGGAGGGAGTAAGATACAAAAATAAAAATGAAAAATAGGTCGGGGTTTTCTCTACTGAGTTCGGTAAAAAAAAATCCATCCTTGTTTCTAATAGAACCCTGAAGTGCTATTTAGTAATGATACATTATCTTTGAACTGTTAAAAATAAGAGATTTGCTAGTCTAGTAAAATTTTACTTATCCTTCACTCAGATTTTAACAATTTCACAATTTTAACTCCATAGTTCTTTCACATACACAATACCTGGTGAGAGCAGGAGGTTAGCCATGCATGTTGATGTCAAGACGGGAGCTGTTTCGGGCTGCCGACAGTAGGAACTACTAATCGAGCCATCGTCAGTGACGTGAGCCAAGCCGCGGATCACCTGGGAGCCGAGCGTCACAAGAATATCCGTGCGGGAGCTGTTGTGGTGCTTGGCGTCGGATGATAAACGCAGTCCACGTGGCAGGAATCAAGACCCGGGCCGCACAGCGCTTGTATGCGGCCCTGCCGCACAGAATTTTTTTCCAACGATTGTCCATAGGAAAGATCTCTCTCTTTCTCTCTCTCTCACACACACACATTTTTTTCTACTTGCTCACGATGCTAGGTAACCTATTTGGTGTGCAGCTAGCAATATCCTCCAAGCAGCTAAATATCCATTTCCACTAACCCGAATTCATTCCGACCATGCTCCTGATTTGTCTCTATACAGGTCCACTTCTACAGTTCTACCCCTCGCCGCTTCACTACAGTCCAAAGCACAGCCAGCAGCCACTCCGCCTCCACTTCGAGAAGCTTCTACGAACTTGGGTTTCCCAATCCCCCGCCGCCATGGCCGTTGCCGACGCCGCGCTTCCCTTCCACCGGCTGACTGCAGCGCGGAGCATCCTGGCACGGCTGGCGCGCAGCCGCCTCGCCGCGGCCGCCACAGACGCCGTCATCTGCTCGTTCCTCTCAAGTATCTGGAATTCTGGATATCCCCCGCCGCCATGGACGTTGCCGACGCCGCGCTTCTCTTCCACCGGCTGACTGCAGCGCGGAGCATCCTGGCACGGCTAGCGCGCAGCCGCCTCGCCGCGGCCGCCGCAGATGCCGTCATCTGCTCATTCCTCTCAAGCATCTGGATCCTCCTTGGGTCCTTCCTTGCTACGGACGTCGGGACGCTCGCCTGCGGCGAGGGTTGCCCCGTGGTCGACGCGGCGCTCCACGTCTTGGGCGTCGCCGTGGACTCCCTCCTGTTCGTCTCCCCTTTGCCATGCTGCTGCTGCTCGGCCTCGGTGCGGCCCCCGTCGCCGATCTAGATGAGGTACCACTTTTTATGTATCGAACTTATCACTGTCACTATTGTTCTCAATCCGTTTGCTTTTGTCTGTGCATCAATTAGGAGAAGGTGCCTGCTCGGAAGAGGTTCGCAGCAGCAGCGCGGGAGATGTTGCGTGACCCTGTCATCATCGGATTTCTCCTCTCTGTGCCTTTCGCCTTGCTCATACTGGTTGGGGCTCTGCTGAAGGAGTACTCGCCTGCCAAGGGATCTCGAAACGACAGGATCGGCTCTCGTCAGTGATGCAGTAGCGCAGTTTGAGGTATCCTCCCTTTGCTCTGACTGGCCATATGTTTACTGTATGCTGGAAATCTTATATATGCATCTGTGCAGTGTTTCATCATGTGGTACATCCATTGTGACTTCACAGATCCACCGAGCAGACGATTCCACTGCTTCCACTATCACATTGCCATTGTTGAAATCTATTGACCTTGTGGTCCTTGTTACCATGATGAAATGGTGTATTGAACCACTATAAATCTTAGCTGCCAGTTTATTTGTGACCATAGAAGTGCTCAAAATCATGTATAGTTGAAAACCAGAACTTCACTTTTGTGCAGTTAATCTAAGTTCCTCATAGACTGTTGAGACACATAGCTAATGATGAAGCTAGCTTGTCTTGAAAAAAAAAACTGTGCCATAGAAGTACCCAAAATCATGTATGGTTGAAAACCGGAACTTCACTCTGGTGCAATTACTCTAAGCTGCTCATTGATCTTTGTGACACAGCTAATGATGAAGCTAGGTGTGTATGAAAAAAAAACATTGGATAAAAATTGTCAACTGAATCTCTGAATTCATGTAGTGTCCCCACTCCTGAATGTAAGGGGAGGTGTATCCTGGAATCTGAACGATTGGTTTTCTTCATTTCTTTTGGTGAATCTTTTTTGTAATTAAAAACCGCAAGTGCCCTTGGTACCCCATTCTGTTTATTATTTAATATTCTCATGTTTTTTCTTCATTATTTTACTTAAGAGAAGGAAATAAAAACTTCAGTTTTCTATTTTGTAGAATTTACTAGGTGGTAAAATGGGCTCTTCCTTTTTGTCTGTACCTAGTTATGCTCTAATGTTGTGCTCTGTTCCGCTGCCATTCATTTTAATTTTGTGACAATGTTCCACAGTTCTTGTGGAATAGTAGAAGTGCATAGCTGTTCTCATATTCTTCCTCTATCACTCGTATTTTACTCTACAGTTGCTGCCTCTAAATAAGGATAGCCCTGTGCATGCTGCTACAGCTTGAACCTGTGACCTCATGGTCACAAGGCAGCAGCATTACCACTGCGCCAGGGCTCCCCTTCAATTTGTGCTGCCTCTACTAACAATAGTTAGTGTATTGAACCATTCTTTGTTGATACCAGCCACCAGTTTGCTTTGTGTTACCATTGCTCAAAACATCTCTTGTTGGAAACCCAAACTCCATTTAATGTGATTAGCTTCAGCTGTTCCTCAGTCTTTGAAACCTGACTAGTCATGAAGCTAGTGTGGCTTTGAACGGCTGGTAGAAAACTTTTTCATAATAGTCGTCATCTGAATTTCTGTAGTCATGAAGTATCCCAAATGGACTTAGGGGTGCATCTCTTATTCTACAGGTTGGGTCTTTTGTGGTCAGTCTTTTGTGATTAGCTTCAGCTGTACCTTGTTGCATTTATTTTCTTTTATATTTATGCTTTTCTCCAAATTTCTTTGACCACAAGGAAATAATTTTTTCATTTTTGTATGTAAGAAAAATAATGTGGTAGTAAAATGGGCTCTACCGTTAGTCCTTACTCCTTAGCTAGTTATCTACTTGAATGCTGTGCTCCATTCCACTACATTCCTTTTGTTTTCTTGATCTATGCTATGGAATTATTGTGTAGTAGCAGAAATTTGAGTAGAGATGTCATGTTCTGAGATTCTTGCTCTGTCACTCGTTTTTACTTAATTGTAAATGACTGTAGTACCAGTAAGAAAATCTTGATGATAATTGCAGTTCTCGTTTTCACTTAACAGTAACTGACTGTACTGACAAGAAATGGTAAGTAATCTTGTTGATAATTGCAACATATTTTTTTATATATAACTGTGGCCTCTTGCAGCAGTAAAGCTGTTGCCTTGTGAGCATGAGGTCATGGGTTCTAGTGCTAGAAACAGCCTCTTGCAGAAATGCAGGGACAAAATATCGCAGGAGCCATGTGCACCGGGCTGCCCTTTTACAACTGTGGCCTCCCTAGTAATTAGAAGAAAAGCGATCCAATGTTTCTCACAAAAGTAATTACACAAATTTTGAAGCTATTTAGTTGCTAGTCTACAGAAAATAGAGGCTAGACGCAGATCAAGCTATCAACATGCTTTGAAAGTATAAAACCTTTAATTGATATATGAAATGCGGAAGGACCATTTTTTCATACATACATCATAGTTGCTTTTAGTTGTATTAGAAACCTTGAGGCCATTCACGAAACTTCACAAAACAATCGTGTTGTAGTTATAGAAGCTTATTCATATCAACTCTAGTAGTAGGAGGATGGCGACTTCCATTACCAATACTCTGATTATACTTCTGAATCCACTGACATCTTAGTATCCCTTGGGAGGTAGTACCATTTTGATACTTCGATTGTTTTGCTTTGTTTTGTCAATGAGTCCTAGAAGTATGGTATGAAGTTGTTCGTATGTAGGAGTATGTTTTAGCCACCACTACTAAATCTGTGTTGTCCTGTACATAATTTGGTCAGTTATTTTAATATGTGTTTTTGGTCTCAATATTTTTGTATACTAGATGTAGCTGGATGATTGTGGCCAAACAGTTGTACTATCCACATTTATTATATGGATATGCTAGGTTGCATGCCCTATCAATATTAGGTTCCTTGTGTAGTATTGTCCTCCGAATCATGGTTCCAAGCAGTACTAACTTTGAAATTCTTTGATCATCCTGGTGGCGTGAATAATCTGGAAGCACCATAACGCCTGCGTCTTTGATGGGATTTTATCATCAACTAACTGAGCTCTTGTGCCAGTTTAGGGATGAATGTAACCTGTGGGGTATGACTGGTGCAAGGAAATTGCAGGCGCTAGGACTGCATGGATTGAAGCATTAAGCTGATTGCTCTTAGTCGTGGTCTGGTTGTTTCTTATATTTGTAAAGGGTGATACATGCTAGCTAGCATGCTAACTTGCTCATGTATGCTCCCGGCATGAGCAGGTATTGTATACATGCCTTTTCCTCTCTCTATAGCACAAATTTACGTAGCTCTCCTGCGTATTCAAGAATTTATTTTTGAATATAATGTGGTTTAGTTCTTCCACTAAGTAGCGTTCCCACTTCATTGTTTTGTTTGAACTTTGAATGGTCATCAAGACACTTTTAATACATGTGTCTTGTCTGTTCTTCAATCCAGAGCTACCTTAAGGGTAGTGGGTGCGGCTGCACCCACACAAATCTGCAATCTACACTAAGGCCAGCAAATTTCCACCATGTATTTAGCTAGAGATTATAATTGTCTTAAGGAGCTGCACCCCCATGATCGGGCTCTAGCCCTGCCACTGATTCTTTGTGTTTGCTGGATCGCATGCCCCGTTAGGTTTGAGATTCCATAGCCAGTACCATCTTGCAACTGCCACTCTGGTGACATGGTTTTGTGTTGTACTAACTTTCAAATTCAATCTGGTTAATTTCTCTAGTCATGAACATCTGTTCCCACTACCATCATTTTATTTGGAGTGTAGGCAAAATGATGGCATATATTTCAGTTTATAATAAACAAGAGGATGTCTTTGGGGAAATTATTAACTCAGCAAAAAAGTTGTCTTTTTTATATTGGGGCTTTGTTACGCACTAGTTATGTCTTTGAAGAAATTATTAACTCAGCAAAAAATATTGAGTAAGCCATCTGACATGTTTTCTCTCCATCTTTAAATATAATTTTTTGTTTCTTCTTAATACATACTTCATATATATGATGTGGCATGAGGTTTAATTTATAAATCTGGGAGATCGGACATTTTCCCAGCATTTTTTTGGCATCACTTTCACTTTCAATCAAAGCCTTTTGATTGGGTGGTCACCAGTTGGCCAGCCACCAGTGAAATATTGGCTAACTTTTCTGTGCTTTAAACTAATTAGATTTAGATAGCTACTGGACTCGCCTAATTGGTGTCACTGTTTAGGATGTTTGATGCTTCTTGCTTCCTCAATTACTTGTTTTGCAAATTAGATTTAGATAGCTATTGGACTCGCCTAATTGGTTTCACTGTTCAGGATGTTTGATGCTTCCTCAATTACTTGTTTTGCAGTTATGATGGAATGATTGATGTGTTGTTGACATACGCTGTACCCCATGGCTTGCAGTGGAAAACTGACATTGTTTTTATGTTCAGCAGCTTCTGAGTTGCACGGCTACAAAGGTGAAAGAAGTTCATGTTTGGCTGCTAAAAGATGATCAAAGGAGATTTCCAGAGTGACAGGAGCTATTTCTTTTTGCATTGTTTTACCACATATCATACTGACATGTTATGTTATTTGAATTGAGTAAGCTCCTCATCTTTACATGAGATGGAATCATGAAGATTTACGGAAACGTCCTTCTCAAATTGCATCATTGCTGCTGTAACTAACTAGGCTCTTTGAACTTCATGCTACTTACCTATCACGGATTTCACGGTTTATGGTGCTACTATTGCGGTTGATTAGTTCTGGATCACCTGATGCTTTGGATCAAAACTGAAAAACCATTATTTTTGTCGTTGACTCCAGTTTGAATGTTTTTAGTGTTCATTCATGGTACATGTTCTTCATGTAGATTTTGACATGTTAAGTATCAAGAAGTTGCAAGCATTGCTGGGAAATGATTGTGTGCTGCAAACCCTTTCACCAATGAATCACCCTTTTTTATCATGGGGTTGATGTTTCAACTTATTTTGTTTAGGGGTACACATAGAGAGTTTTTTAGGTCCAAAATAATGGCAATTATTTTTTCTCGACTAACGGCCATTAGTTTTCAGTAATTGCATAAAAAAATTAATATTTTTTATCATGCAAACTTGTGTTAATTACACTAAAACTTGACTACAATAATAATGATGATGATTAATTGGTTGAAAATTTGAATGTGGGTTTATTGATCAACTGGTTGAAAATTTGGAACTTTTAACCTATTTTCATCTTCCAATTCTCTCCGTCTCCCATGACAGGTATTGGCTTCTTACGTGTCAACTCTCTAATAAGTATAGTAAAAGGAAAAATCTTTGGTAGCTCGATTCGCGGAGCTAGTAACCACACGCCTTGGACATGGTTGGAGGCATGAACGTGCGGGTGGCGGTCAAGGTTGAGATAACCGAACGAACCGTCAGAACCGCCCGGGCCGGCCCACCGGTTAACCGGAAAAACCGGCCGGTTAGCCGGACAAAATTTGATTTGTGTCCTCGTCGGTCGCAGTCCGGTTAACCGGCCGGTTTGTCCGGTTAACCGGCCGGTCTGACCGGTTATCTGGCCGGTTGCGTAGAGTGTGAAACTGGAATAAAATTTAGAAAAATAGCACAAAACGTAGCGAAAAAAATTGCATTCAGTTTCCTAGAATATTAAAGACAATATTAGGCATAAATACAAGTCCAAATAGAAGTCCAAATAGAGTTGACATTAGACATAAGGCACAACTATATTATCTAATACAAGTGTTGGTATGTGTTGGTACCATGCTCCCATACACCATCACTTTGATTTTTATCCGCCATATCTCCCTAATTCAAAAGCAACAACATATTGCAATCGGTAAGTCGGGCCAAGTTTAAAACCTACTTAAATTATCTAGGTCACAAATTCATCTAAATTAGCTAGCAAAATCAACTAAATTACCTACAAAAATCTACTGCATTTACTACTTAAATTACAAACAACATTGAAACTATTATTGAATCTGAAAAAAATCCGGAAGCAGCAGCTGTGGCCGCGGCTAACCTTGCGGCCCGTCCGGTTAGCCGGCCGGCCACCCCGGCTAGCCGGACCAGGCGCGCCTCCGGACCGGCCGCCCGGCCGCGCCTGCCTGGGCGGGCGGGTTACGCCGCACCGGCTAGCCGCCTCACCCGCCCGGCTAGCCGGTCGGCCACCGCGGGTACTCGTCCGCCCGGACCGGCGGCCGACCCGGGACCGGCGGAGCTCGGGGCGGCGGCCCCACCGGCGGCGGACTCCGGACCGGCGGCCTGCGGGACGGGCGGAGGACCACGGGCAGCGCTGCTGGGTGGTGGCGAGATGCGGGAGGCTCACGGGTGATGTGGTCCAGAGGAGGAGATAAGGTTGTATTTTTTTTTCTTTATTCACTTGGGTTCTTTGATTTCTTTCTTGCTCAAAACAACACATTTTTCATTCATTTTTTCGCCAAAACTACTAATTCCGCCTCTAGTTTTTTTACAAATTTTGTTTACAAATTTTTCCAAATTTTCAAAAAATTCAAATTCCGGCCGGGGGTTAACCGGCCGACCGGGAGAACCGCCCGCGCCCGGTTCACCGGTTAACCGGGTTAACCGGCCGGTTAACCCCGGTTATTTTAACCTTGGTGGCGGTGAGGATCCCGAGTTAGGGGGTTCGGTTTTCTGGTGCTTCCTCCCCTCCCCAATTTCTGAAGTAGGGTAGTAGACAAGCTCGGTGGTGGACGGTGGGCAGGGTTGGGAACTATGTTGTACTGGTTAGAGTGGTGAAGGCTAGAAAAGTGGTGGTAGCTGTGTTCTTGGCATGGCAAAGGTGCGGCAGCGCTGCTGACCAACGGAGGTGGAGGCAGGCAGTGAGCGGAGAAGGCGCCGGGGATGACACCTGGCACGGGCGGGCTGGCTGGATTGGTTGCTGCTCCTACACTGAGGTGGTTGAGGAAAAAGGTGAGCAGGGGAGATGAACCTGGACTGGTAGCTAGCTCTCTCCAACACTACCGTGGTTGAGGAAGAAAGTGAGGAGGGTAGATGAACTTGGACTGGTAGCTACTAGCTAGTGCTAGCTACTGGTAGCTGGTTAGCTGGCTCCATAATAAAAATGTGATAAAATTAGGAAAGCTGAGCACGCCAAAGTCAAGGATATCTAGTTTTGGAATTTCTTAGGGCATTTTGCTGCCTCGCCTGGCTGTGCCGTGTCGTTTCGCCTCATCATCCCAGCGAGAAAACCCCTTCCTCCTGTTCTACGCCTCTTTCCCCACCTGCTTGGCCTTGGCTTCGCTTCACCTCCACAGCTCCACCTTCAAGCGAGAGGAAGAGCTTCGAGATCCGAGGGATTCCTCAGCTACCATGACCGCCACCACCATCGGGATGCTGCCCTCGCCGCCGCCGGCGTTGCGGAGCGCCGCGGCGTTCCTGGCGTTCGCGCGCAGCTTCCTCGCCCAGATCGCGTACGACGGCCTCCTGCGCCTGTGCCTTGCGGAGATCTGGCTCCTGTACGCGTGCAAGGCCCTCATGGACGTCACGCGCATCGCCGGCACCGAGGACTGCGCCGTGGCCGTTGCGGCGTCCAGGGTCTTCGCGTTCTGTGATGATCGCTTCTTCTACGCGTTCATCATCAGCTGGATGCTGTTCATCTACCGTCTGGACGACGCCGACATCAGGGTACATGGTCTATGGCTTTTGGGCCTGATTTTTCTTTGCGCCGGCGCTAATTTGATATGTGGTCTTATGTGTGTCCACGAACCCTGCTTTTTTTCTTTTCTTCCCTGAACGGTTTGCCTTTGGTTATGCTACAGGGAGCATATAAGGAAGTGGGGTGCCGCACCACCATGTTTGGACTTTATTCCGCTATTCCGTTCACCTTTCTCATGGATGTTGGGATGACTATGGAGGACGCTTTGCCGGTGAAGGGATCTCGTATGCAAGCAATTGGCTCTGTTGTATCTGCTGTTGGGTTCTTGGGAAAGGACGCGTTGCTTTGCTTCGTTATCGTTCCAACTGCGGCACTGAAGGTGTGGAAGGTGACACGACCTGGCTGGGTCAGCAGCGGCAGTACAGCTGAGGTATCTACTCTTTGATCTGGAATATTTGTATTTTGGAAGCATTTCCTGTGCATTGGTAGCCCGTTAAAGCAAACATTCCATGGTTTCATAGCCACGTTATATATAGCTGTTTGCATGAAAGATTAGTTGTCTTAATTGTTTAGATATGACAACTGTGTTGCTTAGATATGGGGAAAGTGGCCAACATGGTTGAAATAACCGGGGTTAACCGGCCGGTTAACCCGGTTAACCGGCCGGTTAACCCGGTTAACCTGCAAACCGGTCCGGTCCGGTTACACCGGTCGGCCGGTTAACCCCGGTTCAAATTTGAAATTTTTCAAAATTTGAGAAATTTTGTATATAAATTTCCTAAAAAAACTAGAGAAAAAGTGATGATTTATGGTGAAAATATGAAATGAAAAGAAGCGGTTTTGATTAAGGAAAGAAATAGAAACGAAAAATAATAGAAGGAAAATGAAGAAAAAATAGGAAAGAAAAAAAGAAAATTGTCTCCTTATATTTTTCCACCACGCACAATTAGGAAACAAATTATGGCATGCAGGAGGCCACTCATCCCTTGCGTTCAAGAGAGTAATTAGCGCATGCACAAGGTTGATGCATGTTTCCATGCATGCATGCAGATTTTAACGCGTATAAATAAATAAATAAAGATGGTATCTGGTGAAAATACATATTTATTCCCTCCTTCCATTTAATTATGGTTTCGGGTTTTGCATTCCCACAAGTGAAGTTATTAGCATGATACTTAAAAATAAAATTAAAGGTTAACTAATTCTCATGCATGAAGGAGGGTTATTAGCATCGTATTAGGAATAGAATTAAAGGATAACCGCCCGATTAACCGTGATAACCGGACGGTTAACCGGCAAAACCGGCCGGTTAATCGGTGTCCGACCGGTACTGACTCAAAATGAATTTATGTTGCAAATATTGCTTGGACAACTCTATTTGTACTTGTATTGGATAAGATGGTTGTGATATGTCATGTGAAGTGGATGCATCGTGAATTTGTGCCTAATATTGTCTTTAATATTCTAGGAAAGTAAAAATGTAATTTTTTCGCTACGTTTTGTGCTATTTTTCTAAATTTTATTGCATTTTCGCACTCTGCGCAATCCGGCCGGTTAACCGAAGAAACCGGCCGGTTAACCGCTCTACGACCGCGGCGACCAGAAATCAAATTTTATCCGGCTAACCGGCCGGTTTTTCCGGTTATCCGGTTAACCGGTGGGCCGGCTCCGGGCGGTTCTCACGGTTCAAACGGTTATCAAAACCTTGGTGGCCAATTATTTCAGATGCTTATCTGAGCAAGTGATCCAGAATGGCTCAAACTAGCTGTAGTTCAAAATAGAAACACCTCGGTTTATGCAAATATAGGACCAATTGTACCCCTTGATCTTAGCGACGATGTGACAGCTGCTTGTAAAATTGTTTCCAGGCATCTTGTAGCTTGTTCTATTAATCATCTCAACTTGTTGCTTGTATCTTTGAGAGAGAAATGGAAACAAAAGTTCAACTCAATTTGCAGAGTAAACTAACATGGTGATAAAATTATCTGTGTTTCATTCTTGAATGCCACTTAACATCATGGTGTTCCAATGCATTTTCACATTCGTAAGCACATGTATTTCATTGTTGATAGCTCCATTTCATTGTTCTTGATGTAAAGTTCACGCATTCGAGAAGAAAAATATAAAGTTCAACTTGCACTGTAAATGGAAGACCAGCGAGAGACTGTTCTCCAAAAATACTATTACACAAATATTGAATCAATCTGGTTAGTTGTGAATGAAGTAGTGTGTGGTCACAAATCATGCCCTCAATGCACTAGAAACATTGTGTTTCGCCACCTGAATGCATGTGATGTGATGATTTTTAGTAACATCTGATAGGTTCTGTCCCAAACTTAGTGAAGAGACATGCTTCTGGTTGTACTAAAAGGAAGTGTTTTTATTATTTTTCTTGTGTACAACTACATAGACCGAAATAGGTTGGCTACATCAAGCTTGGTTGGATGCCTCTAGTTACAAATTTATCTTTATTTCCTTCCAAATTCAAATTATTAATCAATAAGTTTTGTAACTAAAGTTTTTGGTAACCCTGGGAGTGTGCCTTGATTAGCTGCATCATCTAGTTCTTATTTGTTGTGTTTGATTGCCAATCATTCTGTTGTACCTGGACTAAATCCAGATGGGATTTCACGCATTAGAGTTTTTGTTAAGAAAACTAAAGTGATTGAATGATACATGATCTCAATAGAGTGGAAAGTGATTGAACTCTAAAGTTATTACATCATCTAGTCTCAACGTGGGTGATAAGTTGTTACATAGGGGGAGAGAGAGACCAGAGAGTGCTGAACTGCTGATTAAACTGTCACCTTTTCCATCTTGTTCTCCAGTTCACTGCAACCTTGGAAATAATTTTCAGTTCAGAATATTCAAATCTTTTAGATTATGCTCCTGTAAGACTATACCTATAAGCAGTCACACTTTTTATGCAGTATTGGTTACCACCAGGTCTAAAATCCCATTACTATTTTCTTGCTAGCCTTTCAGGGTTGCATGATAGTACTACTGAAGAACTTGGGATGTTCCATCATAATCTTTGCACTTTCGTTGTGCTGGATGACCCATATCTTGTTATGGCCAAGAGCAATGCTCTTTGGTGCTTACTGCCTTAGCATTTAAGCCATCTGGAAGATGAAAACTTAGCTTTGCATTTTGCCCCTGTTCTTAGGGGTCATTATTGATTATTGTTTGAAACAGTGCTTTGTTGGAGTTGTACATCGAATTTGCCAACATCGTATCTGATGTCACACATTGTTAGCTCAGTCTCTCGCACATTACATGTTTTCATCCATTCTTAGTTGTGAGCATTACCTCAAATGAAAATTCACCTGAAGAAATTTCAAGAAGAAACTAGGCTGCGATGCTCAGTATGGGCGGGCGTTACTTGGTTTCACATTGACATACATGAAAGCATTTCCACTAGTCTAAAATATTAGTTGACTGATTTTTTTATGCTGCTAATTTAGTTATCATTTTGACTATTTCTCAGCAGAAAATTCTTGAAGAGAAGAGTTATGTGATGATGGACCTGGAGTGGAATTACTGACTGGACTTGCAGAGGAGAAACATGCTCGTGAATGTGTCTGATATTAGTATATAAGAGTCTTGAAATGATAAGAACATATTACCTATTAACCTTTTCATACTCACTGCTTAGTAATTATCATGACCCACGAGCTTTATATTGTAACCGTGGGCTGCTTCTGCTGTAAAATATATCCTCATGCTTCGAATTCTGGTGTGCTGCACCGTTGGTACTTGTAGTCTGCAACAAGTACCCTGTCAAAGAACAACGGGAAGTATAAGTATGACACACAGTTTGCTTTTATGTCATGCTTTACTAAAGTTCTCATAGTGCCTGAGATTTGTGCATGGTGATCAATTTCCGTGTGTTCAAACTGACGGCGGTGCTAGGCTTTTTGTATCAATCATGCTACAGCATGATGTGCATATATGGATCTTCAATCATACAACGGCATCAAAAAGAATTATTTACAACTTTTTGTATCTACATGAATCGTGATTTAAAAAGTAGTTTTGTTACTATGAACGACCTGTAGCTATCTAGTTTTCAAGCAAAAATTCTATGTCACGAATAAGAAAAGAATATGCCCGAGATAAAACCGTGGAAATGAATTCATTACTATCGAGATAGCTAGACTGGCTGTGATGTGGAGCACTATACTGCATCATTCTTACTGAGGGTGTGGAAGATGGCTCAACCAGTAGACCTGGTACGTGTTTATGTGCCCCGTGTTCATTGAGGTTATCCAACTCCGCCCTATGTTTTTTTTTTTTGTTTTGCCTTCTTTTCGTATTTTGTGTAACTGCGCATGTGTGCACTAGTAGTCTGTTTAACAAAAAACAGAATCTATATTCTTATCTGGTTGTAGGCACCTTTTGGCATTGTCAAAATAGGAAATGATGTGTATTGCCATTAATTATTACACCTAACAAGGAGACGCCACTAATACTATGCTGGGTTTTTAGTTGCCCATCAATTGACCAATTTATTAAGATGCTTGTTTCACAAGTTGATATTTTTTAGTTGCAGATCAAGTGGCCAACTATTATTTCATATACTTATCTGACAAGTTCGTCATAGATTGCTCAAAATTTTGGGCACCTCATATCGTAACCACCTCATTTACATTCATAATTTGGTGCAGTGCTGCTGCCCTTTTCTTTGTGATAAAGGGGCTATTTGGATGACAACCACAGCTGCCACGCCGCAAGTTCGGCACACCACAACGAGTTAGGTGTGTTTTTGCCTCGTTACACCCTTCTGGGTGCCAAAGAAAGTTAGGTGTGAAGTATGTGCTTTGCCACAGCATTTTTCACCGTAGTTTTGTCGAACAATTTGCTCGCCACAATTTCAGCGCAACGCTCGCTGCAGAAGCCGTTCGTTGTGGTCACCGGCGCACCTCCTTGCAGAACTTGGTGGGAATGAATGAAACCGTTTGAATCGAAAAGAGGCAGCTTAGCTCGAAGATGAACACTATATGTGGCTTCATTGGTAGCTGACGCAAAATTGAGGGCAAAAAAGAGACGAGGACAAGAGTAGTCAATTTTGAAGGACTCCGGGGGGAGATGATAGCCGACGGTGATGGATTTGTGGGTAGAGTCGTTTTTTAAGAGGCAGGAGCACTAGCTTTTCATTAAAGTAGAAAAGAGAATTTTACAAGTGATTACATGTTACTTATTACATAGCCTGAGGTTCGCTTTCAACATTGTACTAGTCAGGACATGGCTGCCCAATACCCACAAGCTTTGATTCTTATAGGCGGAGGGGTGATGGTGAGCTCGAAGGCACTGTTTGGCTGGACTGCTCGTCTCTGCGAGCTTTGATCTTGGTGTGCTCTGTAAAAGTGATCACACATAGCAGCATCTTGTATCTGAGACTATATAAAGGAGAAAAATTCATACGATGATGCTATATATCTTAAATGTAATAACATTATGCTGGCAAATCTCATACACCCATTTGCCAATTAAGCTCTGCTTGTTAAACTCATCATTTGGCCTGACCGACCTCATGTTAAATTTCTTTGAAAGTTTCAAGGCATATGATCTCTCTTTCTCTCTTTGTTTCCTCTTGCTAATGAACATGTAACCACGAAATTCCTGTGTTTTTTCCTGGGATGCAAACCAAACATCCAGTAGGAATAATTCCTGTGTTTTTTCATTTCATAGGATTCAAAACACATCCAACTTCAATCGTACATTTTTTTCCTATTCCTATGTTTTAGAAATCCTGCGTTCCAAAGGAGCCCAAAATCTGAAATGTACTTTGATCTGCAAAAGGATTTCAAATGAAGGGATTGATGTTTCAATCAAATTTGAAATTTCTTATGAAGCATTCTCACGACGTGCTGGAGACAAAGCACACAAGGCACGATATATTGTGAGAGTTAGGAGTTGTATTTTTTTATGGAACAGGCCAAAGCAAGTAATACACGAGTTCTAGAGTAATTAAGCTACAATTAAAACTCCCACAAGAAAAGAAGCTACAACAAAAACAGGAGGGAAAAAGTGAGGAAATTACAAGGGTTGTTGATCAATCGGTTGAAATTTGCAAGCTTTTCACGCATGTTCGTCTCTTCTTTCTCGGTTTCCCATCAATTAACAGGTTTCACCTTCTCACATACCGTGTCACCGCCTAACTCTCTGAAATAATAATAAGTGTAATAAAATGTGGTGAAATTAGGAAAGTTGGGGATACAAAAGTCAAGGATATCTAGTTATGGAATTTCTTAGGACATTTTGTTGCCGTGCCGTGCCGTGCCGTCTCCCCTCACTCTGCCATCGAAAACCCCTTCCCCTGTTCTTCCCCTCTTTCCCCACCAGCCCACCACTTTCCTGCTCCTCCACTTCCAGCGAGAGCAGAGCTTCAAGAGCCTAGGGAATTCCCCAGCTCCCAACATGGCGGCCGCCACCATCGGGAAAGCGGTCCTGGCGCGCGCGCGCAGCCTCCTCGCCCCGGTCGCCTACGACGCCGTCCTGCGCCTGTGCCTCGCTGTCATCTGGCTCCTGTTCGCCGGCTGGTTCTTCAGGGGCGTCGCGCGCATCGCCGGCATGGAGCATTGCACCGTGGCCGCGGCGGTGTCCAGGATCATCGCCTTCTCTGAACGCCACTTCATCAACGCTTTTAGCATCGGCACAGTACTGTTCCTCCAGCGTCTGGGCAAGTACGACGCCGACGAAGTGGAGGTCAGGGACACATCAAGATCTAGCTAATTTTCTTATCATTTTCACACGTGCACGGCCGTTAATTTGAGGATCAGTGACAGGTGTTATGTTTGTTATACTGCATATAAGCACAGTTCCAGTTCTAGTTACTTTTAGATCCTCATACAATGTTTTTTTTTCTTCCTTATTAAACCGATTGGCTTTGCTTGTGCACTAGGGACCTTGGCCGAGGCGTACCATAGCAGCTTTCAAGGAATTGCAGTGCCGCACTGTCATGTTTGGAATTTACGCATCTGTGCCTTTCTTTTTGCTGATGATTGTTGGGGGCGTGATGGAGGTGGCTTCACCGGTGAATGGATCTGATAGGGAAGCTGGTTTTCTTGTCTGCACTCTGGGGCTCTTGGGAAAGGACGCTTTGTGTTCCTTCGTTATCATTCCAACTGCGGCACTGAAGGTGTGGAGGGTGACACGACCTGATTGGGGAAATGGCAGTACATCAGTTGAGGTATCCACTCTTTTATCTGGCTCTGGATATATTTGTTTGAGAAGCATGTTCGTCTGTGTATTGGTACCCTCTAGACCAAACATTCTTCCCTGGTTTTACAAGACAAGTTGGCAGTTTGGCACATATAACATGATGAATAGGTTTTTTTTTCGAGAGCGCACCTGGGTGCGTGTTGCATTAAGAGGAGAGAAAAGGGAACGTTACAAGAGGCGGTAGCGGGCGAAAGCCCAGGCTGTCGCAGAGTTACAAAACAAAAGGAACGAAGCTAGCTAGCCTGCAACGATTCTAACGACCTGAAACCAGCCATCACCCACAGGTGAAGCTCAGACATGATACACTCTAAAAGCTGATTAGGTAGCATTGAGAGTAGCTCAAAAACTCTTCTATTCCTCTCCTTCCAAATTTCCCAGCAGACAAGGATGAATAGCGTGTCGAACCCTTTTCTTAGCTCCTTGGGTAGCCGCTTACGAGAGGAAGTCCACCAATCTTGGATGTGATCGTCAGAAGAGGTCCATCGCCAGATCAACCTGTCCGGGACACTACTGTCAAGCTGCACCCCTGTAGCCGATCCGACAATTGGAGGAATTGTATCAACAGTTGCACGGTCGGTGAACCCGTTATATCCTGGATCCAAAGTCCCCCTGCGAGGGCTTCTCGGACAGTACGCCTTGAAGTGATGCGCTTTGGCACGCCTTGAAACACATATGGGGCAATTTGCTCGATCGATTTCCCCTCAAGCCATTTATCAGTCCAGAAAAGGGTGTTGTCGCCGGAGCCAACAATGCGATAAGTGGAAGCTGCAAAGAAGCTGAGTGTGACAGGATCATTGGAGTCTGGCAAGTCAATCCAAGTCCGAGTGCAGTCAGTTTGCTTAAGCCATTCCCATCTGAGGCGTAAGGCGAGTCCCTGGAGTTTCAGATTAGGGATACCGAGGCCACCCATGTCACTAGGGCGACAAACCTTTTCCCATGCCACAGTACATTGTCCGGGGGACACGCTCGAAGTCCCTTGCCACACAAAAGCTTTCATCAACTTCTCAATGGTCTTGATGGCCCAAGAAGGGAAACCAATAGCGATCAAGGAGTGGACAGGGATTGCGGCAAGAGTTGATTTGGCCAAGGCGACGCGACCGGCTTTGTGCAACAGCTTCGCTTTCCAAGTGGGGAGCCGGTTGGCAACCGAGTCGATTAAAGGTTGAATTTCTGGCTTGGAAGGTTTGTAAATGGACAGAGGAATGCCTAGGTACCGGCACGGGAACTGCTGCTCGAGGCAGGGGAAGATTGAAGATATTAGGCGCCGATCATCATCATCACATCTTATTGGTGTATACTGGCACTTGTCCACATTGGTGTGGAGGTCGGAGGCCTTGGCGAACAAATCAAGAATTGCACGAATGAGCTGCAGATCACGCTCCTGTGGACACAAGAAAACCACCATGTCATCGGCGTAGAAGAATGTTCTTTTCCTGATTACCGAAGGTCCGAGTGCAGTGAGCAGGCCCAAGTCCTCCGCTCGTTGAATCAAGGCGTTGAGTGCCTCCAGAACCAGCACAAAGAGCATGGGGGAAAGCGGGTCTCCCTGGCGGAGCCCCGGGAGTGGCAAATTCTTTTCCCCGTTTCGCCATTAAAGATGATTTTAGTGCTAGCGGTGGAGAGGAGGGTAGAGATCCAGTTATTCCACCGTCCGGAGAACCCAAGGTGGTGCAACAGCTCGAAGAGGAATTGCCAGTTAACGGTGTCAAAAGCTTTGGCTATGTCCACTTTTAATAGTATGGCATTACGACGCCTAGCGTGCAAGAGCTTGCTTGTCAACTGCACAGAACGGAAGTTGTCGTGAATTAGCCTGCCCTTGATGAAAGCACTCTGATTTGGCTGAACAAAGCCTGTAAGGTGTGGGGCCAGTCGGCGAGCAAGCAATTTTGCAAAAAGCTTCCCAAAGCAGTGGGTAAGGCTTATAGGGCGGAAGTCTTTGATTTCCTTGGGGTCTTGTTTCTTCTTAAGCAGGACAATGTATGCATTGTTCAACAGATGGAAGTCTCTACTATCAAGAGTCCAAAGCACGTTGATGGCATTGATGAATTCACTCTTGATGACCGGCCACGCAGTCTGGAGGAAGAGGTTAGAGAAACCATCAGGTCCGGGAGTTTTGTCCGGTGGCAGATCCCCGATCGCGGCCCGGATTTCATCTTCGAAAAACAAACATCGCAGGAGGAGAGATCCTTGGAAGGCAGACCCAGAAAGTGGAAGTCTAGCCTCGCGGTGCGCTCATTAGAGCCTCCAAAGATGCCGTCAAAGTAGTCATCGACTATTACTCGCTTTTGATCCTCCTGAGTGACCGTGGCACCTTGATTGGAGAGAGCATGAACATAGTTCTTCCGATTCCGATGGCACGCGTGTAAGTGAAAAAACCTGGTGTTGGCGTCGCCTTCAGCCAAAAATTGCAAACGTGAGCGCTGCTCGGCGATCGTGCGGGTTAGGGAGGCCAGGCCAAGCGTCTTGTACTTGAGTTCCTTACGGAGTTCCTGCTCTTCTACGGATAGATGACGGCGGTCTTGCGCCGCGTCCAGGCGGAGTATAACCTCCCTAGCAATCGCCAACTGTAATCGAACACTGCCAATTGAACGCTGACTCCAGCTCCGAAGTGCTTTTGCAGTGACCCGGAGTTTGTAGTCAAGCACGCGCATGTGGTCAGCACCACTGATGGTATGTTGCCAGGCCGCCGTAACAGTTTCAATATATCCCGGCATTTTGGGCCAAAAGGCCTCAAAACGGAAGCAACGTAAGGACATTGGCTGAATGTTTGTCCGGAGGAGCAGCGGGGCGTGATCGGAAGCATCGGAAGCCAGCGCCCGTAGGAAACTGTTGGGGAAGCAGTCTTCCCATTCCAATGAGACGAAGACGCGGTCTATGCGCTCAAGAGTGGGGTGCGCGCGTTCATTGCTCCAGGTATAAAGGCGGCCATGAAGATGGAGTTCCTTGAGTTCTAGGTCATTGAGGAATCTTCGAAACCGGGCCATTATGCGTCGGTTGAGACGGCCATTGTTCTTGTCAGCTGCACTGCATACCATGTTGAAATCGCCACACAGCAGCCACGCCCCCAACCTATGTTGACGGATTTGACGGAGATCTTCGAGGAATTGTGTCTTCTCTACAGCTGTTTGCGGGCCGTAGACAGCCGTGCACCAGGTGGGGGAGCCGTCGGCGTGCGAGTGAGCAGAGTTGTTACTATACGCGCGGTGTGAACCCGCCCGGACGGTCGTCCGCCGGGCAACAAGCACTCCGCCGGCTGAATTGTGTGCAGGGAGGTAGCAGAAGTCAGCCGAGTCCCCTATTAATTCTCGAACTAGATGTTCATCAATTACACTCATCTTAGTTTCTTGAAGGCAGAGGAGAGAAACGCGCTCCTGATCAACGATGGTGCGAACCAGATCACGCCGGGCGCGTGAGTTGAGCCCCGGACGTTCCAAACGAGGCATGTTTCGTTGTCCATTAGTGCAGTAGATTACCACCCGTGGCCTGGACTCAAGCCTCACCATCAATCACCGCGGGGCAGCCTCCGCAGCTGATTTGAACAAGCTTCTGATCGCTTGTCGATGTCCGGAGGACAGAGGCGAGTCATAGGTCCGAAAGTACGAGGTTAAAGCATCTGCATTAGGGGAGCGAGACTCGAGTAATACCCCACTTGCGCATTAGGACGTTCCGAGCCTGGGTGGTTGGGTTTGACACCCTCACTTTGGCAGAGAGACGTTTGCTTCGTCGAGGTAGGCCGTTGACAGAGCTGCCCAGCTGGATCTGCTTTGGCTGGCGGCGCGGTGGGGTGGAGCGTAAGACCGAGGGCATGAGAGGCCTAGCTGCCGCCGCGACAAAATCGGCCACCGAGAGGGGGGACGCGAAGCCCCGGCGAGTTCCGTGGAGGAGAAGCCTGAAATTCAGAGGGCGCCGTGAGCTGCGCTCTCGGAAGGGAACTTTGCTCGGGCCCAAGGTGTTGCTGCTGGGCTAGTTCAGGACCTGTGTTTTCCTCCCGGCTGAAGGTTGAATGATCGGGGGAGCTTCTTCCGGCGGGAAGCGCCGGTGGGGTTGATTTCAGAGGCAGCAGCTGCGGTTGACTGTGGAGTGGGAGCGTAGCATTCTACCATCGTGCACGGGCCTTGGGCAAGCAGAGAAGATTCCAGGAGCATCGGGTCATGCCACTCGTCAACCAATTCAATTTGGGGCCACTTATCCAGAATAACGGTGGCTCCATCCGAAGTTGAGTTTTTGAATTGAAGATGAGCGGCAAAGGTGCCGTGCAACGTCATTCCAGCAGCATTCACACCCGTTTGAGACTGAAGTTGGGTGTTGACAGGGTCGCGCAACGGCGCGCCCGTGGCTGACTGCGAAGAGGGCCCACTGGGAAGACCAATTTGGGCCGCTTTCTTGCCGCGCGGCGGTGAAGGCGTGACGGTTCGCCGTTGAGGGCGCCGAAACGGCGTCGACCACGGGAGCGCTTGGGGTCGCGGTCCCGTTCGGGGAATCCTCTTCACTGGACTCAGTAGACGGGGCGTTGGCGGCGGCGAGCCGAGGCGTGTCCGGTTCTTGACGCATGAGGAGCCTGTGAACTCGAATGTGCACTGGGTACTTCAAAGTCCGCCGCATATGCAGCAGCGGGAGGTCATCTTCAAACGGCTCCGGCACGCAGAGCGTGCGAGATTCCGGGATGCGTTCCGGCCTGGTTGTCCAGGCGGTGAGGCTGAAGGTGAGCAGGTTGCGCCGAGCAAGAGTATCCGGGTGAACGTGATCGATGAAGCGGAACGGTCTTAAGAGAGCGGCAGCAGTTGAGCGCCTCCAAGCATGTGGCGGAATGCCGTCAATTTCGATGAGAACTTTGTGATAAAGCGCGGCGAGTTCGGCATAAACCGTGCGGTGCCGGGGACGTACTTTGAGAATGAAGTTTGGAGTGCGGATGATCCGGTCGCCAGCCAGAATTGCCAAGAAGGCGCCATGATCCGGAGCAATAAGGAAGAAGTCATAGGGCGGCATGGCAGAGTGTATTTGGAAACGCTCATCCGGAGGGATGCCGCATTGAGACGCAATGGCATTACGCGCTTGTTCGAGGCAGGACGGCGGGACGCGTTCCAGAAATCTGAACGAGGATGCCGAGGTACTCGTAGTTGGCCTCCCACCGGTCGGTGTCCGCCTTCCTATCAATGTAGCAGAGATCTGCATCAGGGTCACGCCTCACCGGCGAGGGGAGGGAGGGGATCCGGGACTAAGCGGTCCATCGGAAGAGGTATCGGAGGCCGCACGCTTGCGGCGACCACCCCTCGACATCCCCTGCGGCGACGACCACGGGAGCGGCGCCGAGCCTGAGGTTGTAGCTTTTGTTCTTGCGCCGCAGCGGAGCTAGGGGCTTGATGCCCACCGGCTGCAACGCGCCGACGCGGGTTCATCGGCGCCGCCGCGGAGCTGGAGGCCTGCGGCCCGCCGGCTACAACGCGCGTGCGCCGAGAGGGGGAGGCAGAAAGGGCGGCAGGCGGAGAGCGAACCTTGTAGCGCGTAGGACGCGGATCTGACAGGCGGCACTCGAAGGAGCGGTGTCCAGATCTCCAGCAGCGGAGGCAGCGGGTGGGCTCCCGACATGAGCGCCTCGGGTGACCTCGCGCTAGACAGTTGAAGCAGCGGCCAAACATGCCGTCGGGGAGGGATCTGTGTCCGCTTTGTCGGGGCTGATGGGAAACAAGGCGCCTGCGGCTGCGCCGACTCATGACCACGCGCCATCCCTCGGCATCCGGCGCAGCGTCTGAAATCTTGTGGATCTCAGAGCGCACACGGATCCGGGGAGGCTGCGGCGGCACGGTCGCAGCAGGCCGCGGCTGCCGCGAGGGAGAAGGAGCCTGGCCGCCCACGACGACGTCGCGGTAGGATGGGCGGGGCGGAGCAGGGGCATCTTCGGGTTCGCTGACGAGATCTGAGTCAGCCCATCTTTGTGATTTGGAGCGACCCTGGGAGGAGGGGTAGAAAGGTGTGGCGAGAGGCGAGAGTCGAGAGGAAGGAGGGGAGGGGGGTGGTGGTCGTTGGGCGCCGAGGCCGGGGTGGCCGCCGGCGAGGGGTCAGCAGGGTGGGGGAAGGAGGCTCTCATCTAGATTGGCACATTCTTGTCATAGGTTCCTCATGCGTCAAGAACCGACCTTGTCCAGAAACATTTGCCGATGAATAGGTTTACATGAAAGCAGTAGTTATCCTATTTGTACTTAACAAGCACATAGCACCTGTGCTAAATAGATATGGGTAAAGGGAATGTCAGGTGCTAATAAAAATAACTGATCAATATCGGCTCAAATTATCTACAGTTCAGAACAGAAAAACACCTAGATGTATGCAAATAGGCCCAATTGTAGCCTTGATCTTAGTGATGGTGTAATAACAAGAGACATTAACTGCACGTAGAAAAGTTTTTTCAGGCATCTTGTAGCTTGTTCTGTTAATCATATCTCAACTTGTTGCTTGTCTATTTTTCTGTGGTCAATGAAAACAAAATTTCAACTATCTGTAGAGTAAACCAACATGGTGATAAAATTACCAGTACTGTAGTTCTTGGCTTGTTATATTCTTGAATGCCACTTCTCATATTTTTGTTCCATTGCATTTTCTGTAGAAATGCATTGTAAGCCCACATTTTTCATGTTCAGTATCCTCTTGTTTCACTTTTTTTAGCAATTATTGTTATACCCTTCAGCGTATATATTATACTGAAAGCAATTGGTTGGTGATCTTGTTGATTGCTCCATTGATTGTTCTTGATATAATGTTCAACTTGCATTGTATTGGAAGATCAGTAAGCCTATGTTCTCTAAAAATACTAGCACAGATATTAAATCATCTGATTGTTACATGTGAATGAGGTAGTGTGTGGTCACAAATCATACCCTCAATGGACTTGAAATACTGTGCTTTGCACCTGATTGTATGGGATGCATTTGTTAATTAGTAACATCTGATACCTCTGCCCCAAATATTATTGTCAAGCTAAGAGAGACCTGTGTCTGGAATCATTGTACTAAAAGGGAGATTTTTACTGTTTTCCTAGTATACAATGACATAGTCGAAAATAGCTTGGCTACATGAAGCTACAGGGGTCCAGGTTGGGAGTCTGTAGCTACAAATTTACATCTTTATTTTCAAACTCTTAACCAGTTATGTGTTGATGATATTTTGGGTACCACCAGGAGTTCCTTGATTAATTAGTTATGCATTGAATTTTTATTCGAACATATCATTGCCAATCTTTCTGTTGTACCTAGACTAAATACAGATAGGATTTCATGCATTAGATTTCTTTGTTGAGAATGCGAAAGTGATGGAGTGATATGTGGTCACCACATGGCTGCTATGTTGTTACATAGGGAGGGAGTGCTGATTAGACTGCCACCTTTCCATCTTGTTTTGCAATCCAATGTAGATATGGAAATAATTTTCACACTTCAGGACCTCCAAAGTTACTAGATTATGATCCTGTATGATGTACATATGGAAATATATTTGTGTGTGCACAAAATATGACATAGAAATTGTTTCTTGTCTGTCATTGTTCCATTGCAACCATCACTGCCACCACGGAAGGCCCATGTAGAACATTCAAGAAGACAACCCAGCCAAGGATGTATTCCTAGAAATAAGGATTTCTTCGTAGGCTTATGTATATTTTTTTCCTCTGCAATCATTTATGTGTTTGTCCTACTGTGTGTACACAGCAGTTCCCACCCTGTGTACACAACAGTGATAGTGAACTTTTTCATGGAAAATGTCTTTGATCATAAGGTTTGCACTTTAGCTGCAGTTGATGGCAGCGAAAGTTCTCTTTTTAGGAAGTAGCGGAAAATAGTTCTATTATGCTATGTCCGCATCTCACTGAACTTGCATGCCAATTACAATTTATACTTGTTGCCTCCCATTATTTTGGCAGTACTATGAGGCTTCCATATATTCACCTCTAAATTTTATATATTCCCTTTGTTTTAGAATTGTTATCATAGATTAACGTTTGACCATTCACCATATTCTAAAGAACAAAATTATCACATATTTTGGTATGATTTGTTGTATCCCTAAAAAACTTTCAAACATAACTTATAATTTTGAATATTTGTCTAAAATTTTGAATGAGAACGTTACTCAAATAGTTGGCAACACCAGTTTAAGAGTGGAGGGAGTATGCCAGAAGGATGAGAAAGATGCAAATTCTGGAATTATTTCAGAAGACTGCATTGTTCAATATTGATGGTGCAGTCTGGAATTTGATCAATATGCCCGTCTTAAATACTAGTTGACTTATGTCAAAATGCATCTATACTTCTAGCTATTATGCAGCAAATATAATTGGTATTTTCATTTTTTAACAGGAAAAACCTTCAAAAGGAGAATATGCTCTGAAGACCAGCAAGGATAATGCACAACTACTGACTATTTGCTGATGTGTATGTCTCATCCTTCCAGGTACAAGTATTGAAGTAGAAAACAGTAGTGTCTTCATATATTCTAACTTTATTCATCTTTATGAGATATCATACGTGATTATAGATTTCCTTGAATAAAATTGTTTCACTATATTTATGTTCTTGGAATATAACCAGAAAAATTGTATGGGAATGATAGACTGTAGAGTTTGATCATAAGCTTTACATGTTGATTACTGTGGATGTCCCATGTCTAATTGTATTCAGCTGCATACACTGGGAACCATGTTCTTTTGTCACACCGCCATTTAAGTCATCTTGTAGACAAAACTTGGCTTATTAATTATTATGCCCCTCAGTTTATTCCTTTCATTGTTATATCAGTCTCGGATACTGTATATATGTCCATTTTTATCTGCATATCTTAACTGAAGATGAACTATTGAAAGCATTAGAAAGATATGTGAATTCTGTAACTATTCTAGATGACGGCTTTAGACAAGAATATATGGACCATTCTCAGATATCTAATGTTTTTGTGTCCTTCAGCAGAAAAATCTTTGAAGAGAAGAACTTAATCTCTAAAGATGGGCAAGGAGCTATAACTAAGTACTGTGTGCTGATGATTTGGTTGATCCGGTAGATGAAAGTCAGTAAGTCACTGGGAAGAAATTGAGTGTCTTCTTCTCACCTTTGCTATTTTTCTCTATTTATCTACTGGGAAGAAATTGTTCCCATGCGCAAATGACAGGTTTCTCTATGCGTCTGTAAGTTAGGGACATGGGCAATGATGTCTTAGGTGGCTAGAATCTTTGTATAAAATCCTAATAGATGATGCTTCTCTGAAGATTGAACACCATCATATATCCTATTGACACTATTCTGAACATGCCCATGCATGAGAGTCCTCTTATGTCATGTGCGTAGGATGTGTGGCTCAATGTTTCATATATGATTCTAAACGTGTGATGCACGTTGAATGATATTGAAGTTGCTTGTTGATTGATAAATCAAGTTTTACCTTTCGTGAAATTGTCTCAAGAAATCATCTCCTTTCAAATCATATTTTAAATAATAACATGAAAATAGCACATGGTACCAATACAAACACATAAAAAGATGCCATGATGACCGTGGTGACTAACACTGTCTCGCTGCTCAATGTGCCGTAGAAAACAAGAACAGAGTCATGGGCAGAAGAAAGATTGGCTCGTCGGAGAGGTTGAGAGATTTTAGCTGCCTTTAAAGAATCAATTTCGCTTCTCTAACGTACAGGTAGGTCGTGCTAGTCAGTCCAGACAATGGTGAAAAAAAATGTCAGCTTAACAATCCACAATGCAAAAACTATGGTGAAAAGATCTCAGGGACTTTAATTATGGTCTGAGAGTTGGAAGATAAATTTTGAAGTCTAGAGAGCTTTTTGGGAGGGTGAAATTTAAAGAGTAATAACAATTTTATTTTAAAGCAATGTAACTGCGTTGACACAAGCTGGGTGACTGGGTGAGCTGTCTAAACAAGGCAGTCGACTTGCGTGTATTCTTCGTCGCTCGTCAGTCGTCAGTCGTGGGTGTGTTGATGGTGGCGGTGCCTGTGAAGGAATGTCAGCTGATTGGTATTGCAGTCTTTGATCTGGCGGTGCTGGGCTTCTCGGGAACATTCTGCTTCATCATCATACCAAATCATGCACGGGAAATACGGGAGACCAAACCATCTGAGGTAGTACCAAACAGTTGCTCTGGCTATCCCTATGTTTTTATATGCAGTTTTTTATGCCTCCTCAGTTTACTTTGTTAACAATTTCTTCAGTGCTGTCATCGTTTATCTTGAATTACAATTTTTCGTATGAACATTGGCATGAAAACTATACCAGCTTAAAATGTTTGCAAGTAACTTTGTTCAAACTAGTACTCACCGTTGAGCCAATTTGAAGCCAAGCTCGTCCACTTATTCAACCTATCTGCATGTTCATGTTGACACAGGGGATCCCCTTGTTCTGTTTACTACTTTATTGTGCAATGTTTCGTAGAAGAATAACTCAGTTAGACTGTGAACACACAAACATGTTTGTAAAACTTGACCTCTTAGTTGCCTACTGCAATAGTTTAGTATCTCCGGAGGAATCAAAGCTGGATATGGTTTGTGGGATTAGTTCATTATAGTTTCACAATTTTAGCTCATTGCACTGCCACTGTTAGGTTTATAACAATGTACTATTTTGTTTACACATTTGTCCGATTTTCTTATACTAAATGTCCTTAATGATGGAAATTAATATTTTATGCTGATAAAAATGGCCTGCTTCTTTAACAGATACAGAAAACAGGAGAGGACATTGAAGGGCAGTTTGATGGTAAACTACCAGTGCTCAAGTTTCCTGATGTTTGAGGTTCAGGCTAGCTCATTCAAGCATCAGGAAGTGCTCATGATGACTTCCTGCTTTCTACGACTACTTAGATTTGATTCCTGCTCTCTATGATCAGAACTGTATCCTGAAAATTAGTGCATTCTGTAATAAGTTAGTGTTGTTTTTACTTTATTATAACAGAAGAGCTACTTCTCATACATAACATAGATATCTCTCTGTGTGTGCTTGCTGCTTTGGTAATGCTAATGCGTTGTGTGACTTCCATTAGAGTCAGTTTGTCGTTATGTACCATTATAAACGTGGATTATGTTAATTGTCAGTATTGCTGAGACAGGGGTGTGCTTGATGGATTCTTTTTCCCTAAAAAACTGAATTAGTACTTTTATGTTTTCATAAAGATGTGTCAGTTTGGTCATACGAATGGATATATAAGCTTGGTAGAAAAATAATAGTTGAAAAGATTTTTGGCAAGTTATCTTGCTTTTGTGTCCGATGGCCTGTGCTATGCTGCTTCATTTGGCAGAAGTGGCTTTGAGAATACTTACATCTCGCTAGTCTGAGATCGTTTTGTTGTAGACAGATTTCTTTTTTCCTGATGTTCTTTATTACTCCTTGATTGCGTAAACATATTGATAGGTTCGCTGCTTCTTGTAGAATTAAAGAGGGCATCTTGGTGGTAATTTCATATCAGTAGCTCTTATCCTACTTTAAATTAAATAGAAAAGCTACAGTTTGAAACCTAAGGTTCGTCTTGTGTAAGATTTTTGGCAGTATAACAAAACCTGCCATTAAAAAAAAACTGCCATTAAAAAAAATAACCTTACTGCACTCATCCTGTGTCCATTCATCGATGGTTATACAAATCCATCTGTTTTATTGAGCATGAGAACATCATGCAACAATACTGCTTCTAATCTGTACAACACATTTACACCGTATCATGCACTGTTGTTCCTAATCTGTGCAAGACAATAAGCACTTGAAATTATAGAGTTATTACCAGTCTGATAATAAAAGATAACTAATTTCAGGACAGAATAATAAAATTACTTCCACTCCCTCCCCTTTTTCAGAGTCCGACACGTAACCCGACCTACTTCTCCTCTCCTGTTCGTCGCTGTCTCTTTCAGCTCCCGTCCGCCAGTCCACCACTCTCTGCAGCTAACACAGCCCACCACTTTCACATCCACTTCGATCGCGAGCTTCCGGGACCTAGGGTTTCCACTGGGACACCCATGGTCGTCGCCGGAGCCGAAATTGTGGTTACGGTTGTCTCGCCGCCGCCGCCGGAGCCGATGGTCCGTCACGGGTGCCCGGTGCCCGCCGCGCTCAGGTACCTGTTCCTCGCGGGCGTGTGGGTCACCTTCGCGGGCATGGCCGTCGCAACTGTCGCTAGCCGGGCCTGGGGCGATAAATCCCCGGTGGTCGCCGCGGCGGTTGAAACCTCCGTGGGAGCCGTCCTCTTCAGCGCGCTGGTGGTTGTCGCCATGGCCCTGCGGCTCTTGCTCGCTCTGGTCAATAAGGAGTACGACAGGAAGGTATATCGTATGAGTCCGTTGTTGTTCCATTCGATTAAATTTTGGCAGTAGAGACTAGAAATACTACTAGTGCTTGGGCTCTATGATATTGATATGATATAATTTTCTGCATTCTTTGCAATCAAACATACATGTGCGTTCCTCAAATCAATTAACCTGCCGCATTTCCTCATCGTCACCAGAGAATTAAAACATACATGTGCGGTGGTACAATGGTCCTTTAAAATGAACCATAAGCTCTTGTGATATGCATATGAGTGCATTTGGCATATTATGGTTTCAGATGGAAGCAAACATATATGATGTTTTTTTCAGTCACCGTGTGACTGATTGCGCTTTTTACCGACCGTTCCCATTAGGTGACTGGACCACCAATGCCGGAGATGCCGCAACACAAAGGTACCCTGCGTATGCTAGCGGAGATTCCTTTTGTCCTGCTGCTAATCGCTGGATTTCTGGTGGTGGTGTTATCTGTGGAAAAGTCTCCCGGGGAAAGGATTGGTCTTGCAATGTTTGATGTGGGTGTATTGGGAATGACGGCAGTAGCTGGCTTTTTCGTTATACCAGCCTTTGCACTGGATGTTTGGAAGACACAGGCAAGGCGAAGCGACGTTGCAATATCTGGGGTATGAAACAATTCCTCTTGCTATATCCTCATGTTTAAGTCATAAAATGCAGTTTAATCTTTGCAAGATGACAAATTGGCAACCATGATGCTTTGTGTGCAGTTGTGGCTTCTCTATCTTTTTGTGTACTAACACTTCCTTCAGTGTTGTGGTAATTATTGTGAACTGTTAAACCTGCAGACGTAGCGTTATGGGCGGTTACTGAATAATAGATTCCGTTCATTACATTAAACCTGCTAGGAGCCTCAAACAGTTTTGACTTGGAGTACCTTTGTTGGAAAATAAGTATGTCATCATCAATAATTTCCCGTTGAATCCAGTGTGAAGCTAAATGCCATCCTCGCTGTTGACTCATCATCTGTATGTTCATGTTACCTTTGTGTAGCATGATCTGTTCATTGTACATTGTATCATTTTTTTTAGAAACGAGGTTTCCAGCCCCCGCACACCCCACACAGAATTTACTTACTTATATCAGTAAAGAAATGAAATAAAAACAGAGTTTGTTATGCCAATACATAAACATGGTGCTAAATCAGGCCCACACAGCCACACTATAGTAGTTCCTGAGTAGACATGTTTGGTTGTTTAAGGGATATTTTTTAATGTCGACATTCTGTCCCTTGTTTTGTTCTCAATGATAGCTTATTTGCAACACTTTATTTAACTTGTTGATAATGACGTTACAATTGAACTAACTTGCTGGTAACATCCAGAATCATGGTTTTCTATCATTAATTGTGAATGGGATAACCTTAAACTGCCTGGAGAAGTTTTTCTTTAGTAGTACCCTAGTTTGATTATTGTGAGGGATCATTTTCATGCCCACACATTTTCCCTTTGTTATATTTTTCTCAATGGTATCATATTCCAGCAGTTGATTTATGTAAGTTAACTTGTTGATAGTTCCATTTGTAAAACGAACGGTGGAGTGGTTACTGGTAACATCTGAAATTATGGTTTCATATCACTAATTGTTAATATACAACTTAAAACTAACTGAAGAAATGTTGAAGTGATAAGAAATTATGCTTTCTGTAATCTCAGATGTTGCTGAATATATATGGAGCAGACTTACTGCTGTTTGGATTGGATTAATCCAATTTGCTTCGTATAAAAAATGTTTAATATCAAACCTGTAACTTCCATAACAAGGTATCATTTTGATGCTAAGCTAACCAAAACTTGGCCTCTTTCATCAACAGATAGAGAGAAGATCGAAGGCATGAAAGGTCAGACATGGTGTTGTATAGCACGAGATCTGAAGTTTGATGATGTCGGTGGTTCCAGTGCAGTTTACTGAAGTTTAGAAGAAGTAAAGACTTTGTTGTTTCTGTGACTCCTAGATTTCTAATCCTCATCAGTAAAGAACATCATGATGTCATTGTTTCTTGGTTTATAGTGGTGATATTCATCCTAGTCTCCCTGCACTACTTTCTCCTGCAATTTGACATTGAACTATATAAAACGTCGGTGGCACTCAGGTAGATAGGTACATGGTGTAATGAAGCCAGTGTGACATATTCATATTGGAACATATGTACTTATATAGAACCTCTTGAAAGACTGTCTCTGCCAATGTAATTATGAGTGCTTTGTTGCTAATATATGATGTCCTTATAATTAAAATAAGTTTGTGTGGTTATCTCCACCGGACTCTCTCAAGGTTACCTTTTCTTTTGATCATTTGATGTTCTCCTGAATTTGCATTGTTTTATCTCTGTGATGCCTTGCATGGATAAGCAAGTGCAGCTCACATGGAAGAGCCCTCATCGTCTCTCTCTATCTTAGGCTCAAGAAAAGGCTGCCATTCTCTTCTGTTATTCATTGGCTTTGGCATCCGAAGTGAAGGATATCAGTTGTTCTGAAAAATGACCAATGTTTCCCCTGCCCAAAGCAGTGCTGGGCGAGGAAATTGCAAAAACACTAGCTGAGGCATGCTACTTGCAAGATAAGGCATGCTGCTTGCAATAATTTTGTTTCTAGTTGTGCCCTAACTGTCTTTAACTGCTGTAATTCGCAGCCTTCTGGTATGCGTGCTACTTAAATTATAGGTTTAACTATAAGGTGGGGTGTAAACCACACACCCACCACTACGGGAGGATCCATCTATGCCGTGTGCTCGAAACACACGGCAAAGACATAAAAACACACGACGAAGTCTTTGCCGTGCGCAGCACACGGCATAGATTAGACGGCAAAATAGCCGTCGGCAAAGGGCTATTTGCCGTGTGCTTTCTGTCGCGCACACGGCAACGGATATGTCGTGTGCCGTATCATACACACGGCAACATAAAGCTGCCGTTACCATACCGGTATGGTAATGGCCATCTTTGCCGTGTGTCATCCATCGGGCACATGGCAAAGTGAGTATCCATTTGCCGTGTGCCTCGCCCAGCGCACACGGCAAACATTAGTAATGAGTAATGACGTTTTACTTAGTAATGACATTTTTTCTATATTTTTGCTAAGTAAATGTCGTTGTTTTTAGTGCGGAAAAATAGAAAAAAAATTGGCCTGTGGGCCCGAGCCCCCGGGTAGGGCCTCTACTACTGGGGCCCTGTTCGGCTGGGCTGGCTGGAGTGGCCAGCGGCTGGGCTGGAAGACCCAGCGCCAGCCAGCCAGTCCAGCAACAGCCAGCTGGTCCAGCCATTCCAACGCTGCTTGGCCAAATTTTTGCATTTAGAAGGTCGCGCAGCTCGTGAACGACGATGCTGCCTGGGACCGAGATTACTCCAGCCGTTCGGCTGGGCTAGGCTGGAGCTGGGCAGCCGAACAGCTAGGCTGATCAGCCCAGCCGTTGCTGTGTCAGCCCAGCGCGCCGAACAGGTCCTGGGCTGCCATTACTAACCAGCGTTCATAAGCAGGCCCAACCCGTCGATCGGGCCCACCACTACTAGCGTGGAGTTCATAAGCAGGCCCAGGTTCGGTCGACCCGGACCAGGCGGCCCACAGGCCACATACGCATGTATCGGGAAGCTCGGGAGGGACCGGGCGGCCGTGCTTTTAAGCTGGACACGACCGCCCTAGCTAGGCGAGGTGGTACTAATGCTTGCCGTGTGCCCTGTGCGAGGCACACGACAAACAGAGCCACGTGCCGTGTACGGGGCGGACGCACCGTCAGGCCGTTTCCTACGCGCCGTCAAGCTTCGCCGTGTGCTCCCGCGCTGGCACACGGCGAATAGAAGTTTGTCGTGTGCTCGTGCGTTGGCACACGGCGAACTTTATCTTCGCCGTGTGCCATGTTTACGGCACATGGCGAAATTTATTTTACCATATGCTAGCGCGCGGGCACACGGCAAAGCTTCCTCTGTGCCGTGTGTTCCTTTTGTGCCGTGTACCATGATTTTGGCACACGACGAAATGTAATGTTCACCGTGTGCCCGACAAACGGCATACGGCGAACCTGTAGGCACACGAGAAAGTTGGTCTTTCCCGTAGTGCACCCCGTGCTTTTCATATGTGTATTACCTGTTCCTGAAGTGCTGTAATTTGAGCCTTCTGGTAGTATATGTTATCCAATTATAGAGTTCAGTAGGGCATTGATGTTAAACCTTATACACACCCGAAACTATTTACAAGTACCTTTGATATGCCATCCTCCAATATTTCTCTATTGAACACAATGTGAAGCCCAATGTCATCCTCATGATTATCTGTACGCTATTCTATTTATCCTACATTGTCTTAACTCTTTATGCTACGTAAACCAGACCCAACTTTAATCTATAGTCAGTCGCCTACTGCATCTTTGTATGTGGCGAGGGAGCATTTCATCGAACACTCATTTCCCTCATGTTGCTTTTTTTATCTCAATTATAACTTAGAAATAAACACATGTTCATAGTTTCTAACAGGCAAGCCTCTCCTGTGTTTCACTTCGCCGCCGCAAGCAGCAGCAGCCTCCTCGCTTGTCCTTCTCCTTGTCCCCATGGCCTCCGCCGCCGCCGATGCCGTAGCGGTCGCCGTCGTCTCCGGATCGCCTTCGCCGGGGCCAGGGCCCTGGCGCGTGGCCACAGTGCTCCTCTTCCTGAGTTTCGCGTTCCAGTGGGTCAGCAGATGATGGTCGCCGCATTCTGCCTTGACGTGCCTGCGGGGTCCCGTCTCAACACTTTGGCCAAGATTCTCAAGGACCAGGTATGCGAAGAGGAAATGCTGTTCCCCTCCTCTTCTATTGTTGATTCGAGCGGGCTTTAGCAGTAGCGGTACCTGTACCGTTGCCTTTGATGCAGTAGCTTTAATTGTTCATATGCTCCCTTTCAGTTAGGCTGTAATTTTTCTTCAACGGAGAAACTAAATTACTGTCAAATATGAGTCCATTTTCTAATTGAACCGTGAGACACATATCCTTATGCCCCTGTTACTGTTAGTGTCAACTGAAAAATAATCAGCGTTTGGTAGAACCAATCGGCCCCGTCAGGTTGATGCAGGATTTGCTTTATTTTCTGTACAAGAAAAACGTGTAGATCTGCGTGCTCCTAGTTCTGCACTGAAGCATCTTAGGCCAATCTCAATGGGAGTGTCATGGTAGTGTCATGAGCATTAATATGCTGACATGGAATGAAAGAGAAGAAAGGGAGTGTCATGGGATGAGAGATGAGTGGTATCACCATGACCCTCCAGTAGCATAGTTCTTGAGAATTTCTTCTTGGTAACTGTGCAATGACACTCTCCATTGAGACTGGCCTTATACATATGATTGCGTTCGCTCACTGAAACGACTCAGCTTGATTGCGCATTTGCGCTTGATCTTGATCCCCAAGCGTCCTTGTCAGGCTCTTGGAGCGTCAATTGGGGCGAAGGACCCTGCTGTGCTCGGGACACTGGCGTGTATCTTGCTACTCGTTGTTGGTCTTCTCATGTCTATAAGTTTGTTGTACCTGTGTATATGTCAGAGGATTGTATTGCACTCTTTGATCTGGGGTACTGGGCTTCTCGGCAACTTTTTGCTTTATCATCATACCAAACCTAGCACTGCATCTATGGAAGGCCCAGGTATTGCACTCAAACAGTTGCTCTGGCTATCCCTATCTTTTGTGTGCATTTTTGTAAGCTCTTGCAATGTTGGTGTGTTTAAAACTGCTTCAATGATGTACATTATCTTGAATTATAATTTTTTTGTGTGAACGTATTGCCATGAAACCTGGTCCCAACCTAAAATGTTTGCTAACTTCGTTGAAATTTGTATGTTTTTATTGGCAATACCACAGTTAAACCCAATTTTTAACCATGATTAATGTTTCGTAGAAGAATAACTCAGTCCGATTATGTCAATGCTCAATACACAAACATGGTTGTAAATCTTGGCCTCTTAGCTGCCTACTGCAATTGTTCAGTAGCTCCGGAGGAAACATATCTGGTAATGGTTAGGGGGAGGGATTAATTATTTCATCGTGTGAGCATTGCTTTTCCCCTTCTGTAGTTTTCCCAATGTTAGCTCATGGCATCATCGCTGTTAGGTTTATAATGATGTACTATTTTGTTTACATTTGTCCAATCTGCTTATAACTTAATAAAGCTTAATGTTGATATGAATGTACCTTTTTTGCTGACAAAAACTCGCCAGTTTTATTAACAGACAAAGGCAATAGGAGGAGTTAAACTACCAGAGCTGATGTTTGCTGATGTTTGAGGTTGAGCCCGACTCTAGAAAGTACTAATGATTACTTTCTATGGCTGCTTAAATTTGACTATTGCTTTCTATGATGGACTCTAGAAAGTACTAATGATTACTTTCTATGGCTGCTTAAATTTGACTATTGCTTTCTATGATGATAAATATCCTAACACTGTGTGTATGGTGTAATTAGGTCAGTGTAGTTTTTTACTCTGTTAGAATAGAGGTACTTCCATTACTAATCAGTTCATGGCTATCTGCCAGTATAGACGAATGGAACTGTCTCCATTTTCGTTTCGGTATTGCAGATATGGAGAGTGCTTGAAGTTCTCCATTTCTCTGAATAACTGAAGCTTATTTTGTTGCCTGTATTTACAGTATAGCATGTTCTGTTATTGTCGATCAACTTCTTTAGTAATAGTATTTTGAAATTTCGATAAAGATGTGTAAGTTTGGCCATATGAATGAATAAGCTTAGAAAGATAGCTAAACAGGCCTGGTCTGTAATAGTTTGTTTCCTCTTGTAAAATTGAAGGGCATTGGTGGACTGGTGGTAATTTGACATTGCAGTTTCATGTCAATAGGGGTAAATCCTAATATAAACTACATGTAAATGCTACAGTTTGACGAGTGAGAGGATGAGTTGGGTATGAATTTTTAGAGTATAAAAAACATGCCATTCCCGAAAAAAATTACTGCATCTCATCCTGGTCACGTGCCCATTCTTGAAAGGTGATCCAAAACCCCATGTTTTACTGAACATGGAAGACATGGTTGCACAATAGTTTTGGCCAATTTATTTCTTATTGAGGTACGTATAAATAATGTTGATAATACGAGAGCTATTTTACGGTGCCAGTGAATCGTACGGATAAATATGTACCCTGACATCCGGATCACAGGAATAGAGTTTGTGCAAGGCTTTTTGGACGTGTCACTAGGTGTGGAAGTGCGAATTTTGTGTTACTCTCTTACGTTACTTCAAAAAGTACTCCACTTCAAAACAAAAAAAAAGTTCTTTCAGAAAAGAAAAACAATGAGAAGAATTTGCCTATGAAACACTTTCATCATTATCTAAAAAAATGAAACACTTTCATTAAACAACAAATAAGAGCATAGGAAATTTGTCCAACCCTGACTGTCATAATGTGATATAGTTCATGTTATTCAGACCCTACTACAGAGTGTGGTGGCTTGAGGAGGCGGCGACAGATGCAAGAGGGAAAAGAGCTCCCAATTCCTGTGGTTTTCCTCCAACCTATCCAAACATCTAGGAGGAATATTTTTTGCATTTTCTTTCATTTCATAGCATTGGAAAACACATCCAACTTCAATCCTACATTTTTTCCTTTTTGTACGTTTTGAGAATCATGTGTTCTAAAGGAGCCCTTAGCTGGAGGAACAAACATCACCACAATCTCATTGCCAAAAACCTTTTATAGGAATACACAAGGAAATAATACAATTGGCCAATAGATAACGAGTAAGCTTATTACGGTTGTTTCATTATGTCCCCACTTAGAAAAGGCCAAGCGGATAATGTTGGTATTACCTTGTGAAGAGCTTTACTTGGAGAAATAGAATGTTTACTTCAACTTTTTCTTGTACTTAGGAAATTAGATTTTGTCCGGGAATCCAGAAATGCCTGAGTGCTACGTAGACAAGCTGTCTAGAAATCAGAATGCATAAGGTGGATGACAAGCATTATTGGAGCACGGTTGGGAGAGAGCGTGCTCTACTGTGGCGCCCTTGTGTACGCGTATCAAAACTCTCCATTCAGCCACCCGCAGATCGACACGTAACCCTGACCTCCACCTACCCCCGATCCCCTGTTCCTCGCTGTCCCCATTTCACCCCATTCCACTCCCCACTCCCCACTTCGCACTTCCGACATAGCGCACCACTTTCGCCTCCACCTCGATCGCGAGCTTCCAGGACCTAGGGTTTCCGACGCGGCACCCCATGGCCACCGCCGGAGACGAAGTGGTGGCCGTGGTCGCGGTTGCCTCCACGCCGCCGCCGCCATCGAAGCGAGTGCTCTGCCTCTATCGCCGCCGGCCGATGACCGCCGCTGAGAAAGCGCTCGCGTACCTGTTCCTCGCGGCCTGGTGGGTCGGTAGCGCAGGCGCGATGACTGCGATCGTCGCGTGCTGGGCCTCGGGCGACGACTTAGCGGTGCTTGCCGTGGCGGCAGTGGCGGTCAAGATCTCCATCGGAGCCCTCCTCCTTGTTGCGCTGGTCCTCCTCGTCTTCGCCATGCTGTTCCTGCGCGCCCTGCGTGGTATGGTTGAGAAGTTCGGACTTGTCAAGCTGGTGAAGCAATTTCGCGTGAAGGTATATACGCACCATGTACATTAATAATTTTTCCTCACTGAAGAAGTGAAATTTATGTGGAAAGAATATGTGAAAGGGTTAATTGGAACCATACCATTACAATTTCTACGTTTCGGAAATATACCATTGGAACTTCTAATATTAGAACCATACCATTACAATTCTTCCAAAATTGGAACCATACCATGCTGTACCTCTAGAACTCGTTTTTATACCGTATACGAGTACAGTAAAATTCTTTGGACTCAACTACCCTTCCCAGGTTGCACGCACCTTATCCTCTCCAGTCTCCAAGTCTCGTACGCTGCCCCAGCCGAAGGAGTCCTGCTCGCGCCGCCCTGCCCGTTCGTCTGCAGATCCCGCCGGGGTGCTGCCTCCCGTCGGTGCGTTGCCTGCTGCCGGTGCGTCGCGCCGCCCCTGCTGCACCGCGCTGCCCAGGCGCTCCCGAGTCGCGGCCCCCAGGCGCTCCCGAAGTCGCCGCCCTGCTGCACCGACCGGAGTCCCCTGCTGCGCGGCCCCCGGGCGCTCCCGAAGTCGCCGCCCACTACTGCACGTGACCGGCCCTCCTGCAGCTGCGCGCGCCATGGCGCAGATGGAGCACTGGGAGTCATCGAGGTAACACACATTAGGGATTGAAATGTGACTATATGTGTGATTGTGTAACCAAATTATAGTGCGTTTGTATCTTAGTTTGAATGAATTTGTTGTGCTTTCACTCTAGGTCGTTCCGTCTAGAGATTAAAGTGGAAGGATTTGTGACCAGAGAGGTTGGTGGTAGGAAATCGTATACAAAAGGGAAAGTTATAAGCTGGGATGTTGAGATAGGATCTTTTTCACTACATTTGCTTATTACTAGGCTGGCAAACGATGTAGAATGGGGCTCAAACCAGCATGCAACTATCTCTTTTTTTAGCAAAATATTGCTTGAGGATGTGAACCTAGTTGAAGAGAAATAGATGCTTGAGTTGTTTGACATGTACAAGTCGTAGTCTCGCTGCCAACTATTAGTTGTTGTGTCCGACAACGATAAAATTGCATGCGCTGGAGACGTATTTGCAAATCTGCAACCCTTGTGTGTGTTGCCCTCTCAAGTGCAAACTGATTGTGACTTGACACCTGAAGCCCCCAGTAGTACACAACCTGAGCCAAATTTATGTGATGAAGCATCTGCATCTAAAGTAGCAGATCTTGAGGGGACTGCAGCTGAAGAAGCAGATGCTTTGCTACCTGACATTTTTGACAATGTGGAAGAGTATGTGGGTGTGGACGATGAACACATGTACATCTCCATTCCAATGTCAAATCCTATCCAGAATGATGACAACCAGAATGCTGACTATGTTCAGACTGCTGAACCACACTCATCTGAACCTATTGCTGCTAAAGGAGCTATTCCTCCCGAGGCAGAAGTGAATGATGCAGATCCGGAGGAAGTTCGTGTACTCCATGATCCACTGAACCCAATCATTAAAAAGGGTGCATTTTTTCCTGATATCGTAGCATTCAGGAAAGCAGTGAGACATTATGCTGTGACAAGAGGGTTTGAGTTTGCTAAGTTGCAAACAGATACTACAAGATTCATAGCAAGGTGTGCACATCCTAGCTGCCCATGGCGCATTCATGCTTCTACGATCCATGACCAGAGAACTGTACAGGTTATTAACACTACTTGTTTCTTTTTGTATATCTTTAACACAATCAGCTTATATGTTTTTAACACTACTTGTTTCTTTTTGTAGATTAAGACACTACCAGCTGAGCACAATTGCCCCACAACAAAGCTGAAGATAGGAAAGATGGCTACTCAAGGTTGGTGTGCTGATAGGCTAGCTGATTGGTTGAAAAAGAATCCACACAAGGGTCCAAAGGATGCGAAAGAGAAATTAGAAGAAGACTACGAGATCAAGCTGAAGTATTCAAAGGCATGGTCGGGTATGAAGCTAGCTCTTAACCAAATTCATGGTAAATATGAAGAAAGCTTTCAATTGTTGTACAACTGGAAAGCTCAAATGGAGCTGAATTCACCTGGAAGTATCATAGAAATAGAAGTACGAGAAGATAGGAAAAAGGATGTGTTTCAAAAGGACTTTTGTTGCATTGGCTGCATGTGTCGATGGCTTTTTGAGGGGTTGCAGACCATACATAGGAGTTGACTCTACAAGCTTAAATGGTACATACACTGGTCAGCTCGCCTCAGCCACTGCTGTCGATGGCCACAACTGGTTATTCCACTTAGCATTTGCTATTTTCGACTCCGAAACAGAGGATAACCGGAGGTGGTTCATGGTTCGGTTGCGTAGAGCAATAGGTTGCCCACCTGGTTTGGTCATATCTACTGATGCATGCAAAGGTCTAGAGACAGCTACTGTTAAAGTGTTTCCTGAAATTGAGCATCGAGAATGTATGAGACACATGTATGGCAACTTTATGAAGAAATACTCGGGGCCTGTCTTCACAGAACATTTGTATCCAGCTGCTAGAAGTTATACTCAAGACAAATTCAGATGGCACATGGAGAAAATATTCACATTTGCTCCAGAAGCTATTGACTATATTGAAAAGAATCACAAGAAGATCTGGTACAGGTGTGGCTTCTCCGAAGAAAGTAAATGTGATTACTTGACTAACAATGTGTCTGAAAGTTTCAATAACCAGATAAAAGGATTGAAGGGTCTGTTGATTCATGAGCTTGTTGATTCTCTTAGAGAGCTAATCATGGAAAAGAGGCACATCCGGAGGATGATTGGAAAGGACATGGCCGGCACAATTTTGCCTATCTGTCTTGACTGAACCGAATGCACTAAGCAACAACCTTAGAGTTGTAAAGGTTGCTACCAGTGATCAGGAATTTGCTGAGATTACCCTTGTAGATGCTGACAACATTACTAGAAGGCACCAAGTAGACTTGCAGAACCACAGGTGCTCATGTAGAGAGTGGCAAGTCACGGGTAAACCATGTAGACATGCCCTTGCATGGATACTGTCTAACAGAGGGTTACAAATCTCAGATTTTGTCCATGAGTTCTATTCAACAAACAAGTTTAGAGCAGCATATGAAGCTAGAGTCGAGACAATGCCGGATAGGACTCAATGGCCTCGTGGTTGATCTCGGCTTCAAGGTTTGGCCACCTAAGCAGAAGAGGGCTGCAGGAAGACCTAAAGTGAAGAGGATTAGAGGAGTGTTGGAAGGAGGGGCACCTAAGAAGAAGGTTAAATGCAAAAGATGTGGTGGTTTTGGACACTTCGAGAAGACATGTAAACTTGCAGAACCTTGGGAGGAAGAAGAACCTGCAACTCCAAAGAAAAGGTATTTTCCTTGTATGTTATTTCTGCATTGTGTTATAATATCCATTCTCACTTGTGTTTCTCTTCCAGGAAGAGACAAGAAGGTGAAGGCACTTCTCATTCTCAAGTGGAGAAGACTCCCAAGAAGAAGAATACACATAAGAAGAAGAAGACACCCAAGAAGAAGAAGACACCTCAGAAAAAAAAAGACAAGCAAGCTGCGGCTGCACCACCTGCTCGAGTTGTTAGAAGCCCGAGATCATGGCTTGGCCTTGAATAATTGTGTTAGGGTCGTATGGTTGTTCTGTTGAACATGTAATGGTTGGTATTTTGGACATGTAATGGTCTTATTTTGTGTTGTGAACCTGATATGTTGTACTTGTTAGTTGCAAACCTGGTGAACCTGGTATTTGAACATCACTCTTATGTTAGTTGTACTGTGAACCTATTTTACTTATCTATAAACCTGGTTGTGTTGCCAACCTTTGTCACCCATATATAATTGTCCTGATCTTGTGCATATATGAACATTCCGACATGAGGAAACAACATATTCCATTGATTTCATTCAAGCTGGTTTATGGTACAGGCTGGTTCATAGTACAAGCTGATTCATAGTACAAGCATAGACTCACAATTACTACCTCTGTTTAAGTACAAGTGCTACAACAATGCCTACGAAGCAACCAATACAGGCTGCAACAATAACAACACTGTCAATTATGCCATTCCTCCTAGCCAATCCTATTTCACCCTTCACATCAGCTAGTTGGTGTTTCAGCTCTTCCACTTCACGCCACAACTGAAAGCTGCCATCAGAGGAGGCTGCAACATCAATTTGGCCAAGGTTACCTAGCTCTTGCAACTGAGGCGGATGATGCCGGCGTACGTATGCCTCATAACTATCTTCCCATTTGTAGAATCCGCAAGAATATGGGTCATCCTGCCCACATTTGAAATTAATTTCACCCAAATTTTAGAAATCAAGAAATCCCAACACAAATCGAAACAAGAACAAAAAAAACTGATTAGTTGCAAAACAAACCTTGTCGTGGTTGGGACACACATAGAAAACCTTGCCATAGCTTTGTGGCTGCTTGCTTACCAATCGGAGGACTGGTACGAAACAGCCGGGACAGTCGATGATGGGCAGTGTCGCACGGTGCCGAGCTTGGAAGGTGCTGCTCGATCCTGTGTGTGTCCTCCTCTGCGACATTGGCACTCGAGATCTCGGGAGGAAGAATGCAGGAGAGGACAGTGGGGGAGAAGACAAGGGAAGAGAGCGCAGGAGAGAATAACCATGGGGAAGAGAATGCAAGAGAGAGGAGAACGATGGCTGTTCCAGTCAAGTGGATAAGGTCCTGGACGGAGGGTCTTTGGGTCCAAATAATTTTACTGTACTCGTATACGGTACAAAAACGAGTTCCAGGGGTACAGCATGGTATGGTTCCAATTTTGGAAGAATTGTAATGGTATGGTTCTAATATTAGAAGTTCCAATGGTATATTTCCGAAACTTAGAAATTGTAATGGTATGGTTCCAATTAACCCTATGTGAAATGCATTTGCACATTGCAACAGTCCAGTTTCAAATTAATTCAAGTACTAGATACATATTCTTTCCTTATTATTATGCCCTGTGAACTGAAACAATCTGCGCTTGATTCAGCTTGCACCCAATCCCCTCAAGTCAGGTCGATTTGTTGGGACATGTTCTATTTTCCATCCAAGCATCTGCATATTTAACTAGTTTCCTATTGAAGCAAATGCTCGTACTAACGAAAACTGACCAAGTTTGATTTTGCTTGCTCTCGAACGTTCTCCTTAGGCTTCTGGAGTGTCAATACTGAAGGTTATTCCGCGAGACAATGTTTTGCTGGGGACGCTGATGTGCGTTCCTTTCATCCTGCTGCACATCGTTGCTGTTCTGGTGTGGAGGTTACCTGTGGAGATATCTCAGAGGCAAATGATTGGTGATACACTGTTCGATGTAGGGACATTGGGCATCACGGGAGTATGTTGCTTCTTCCTTATACCGGTTCATGCAATGAACCTGTGGAAGACCTACTGACCAAGGGACCTGAGGTATATCGTCAAACCCCTTGCTATCCTTGTTTATGTGCCGTTTAATCTTTGCAAGATATGACAGTTGCCAATCGTGCTTCCTTGTGTGCAGTTTTTGCCTCTTTTTTAGTGTATTAACACTTCCTTTCGTGCTGTAATGATTGACTATGAATTATGAAACCTTTTCTGGAGTAGCTGTATGGGTGTTACTGAATAACAGATATATGATGTACCAAATATTGATATTGAACCTCCTACCATCCTAAAACAGTTTGCAGTTCCTCTGTTGGAAAAATGTGCATGTTCTCATCGACGATTTTTTTGTCGTTAAACTCAGTATGAAGCCCAACGCCATGCCACATCCTTATATTTCACTCATCTGACTGCTCATGTTACCATTGTGTACCCAGGTCTATTTGTTGTATACATTTGTATCAATTATACCAGTAAATAAATGAAATAAGAACGTGATTTGTTATGTCAATACATAAACATGACATTAGATTAAACCCACATTTTGCCCTTAGTTCTCTATGGCACTTTTCTTGTAGTTACTCAGTAAACATACTTGGCCATCATGAGGGATCATTTTCATTGCCCGCACATTTTCTCCCCTTGTCATAGTTTTCTCAGTGATAACATTTTGGTTTCATGTTACTGGTTGCTAATGAGATAATTTCCATTAAAAATTGTTCATGTGAACTTCCAGGATATGTGTTAAAGCTATAAGATATATGCTATTTGTGATATCACATTTTGATGAAAATTGACAACACTTGGCACTGTTTGGTTTAAATTTGTTCAACACTGAACTTGCTTCCGCAACATATTTTATATATAGTGCTAATATAACCAAAACTGGCCTCTTGCATCAACAGATGGAGAAAAGATCGAAGGCATCAAAGATCAGAGAGATGGTGTTTCATACCATGAGACCTGAAGTTTGTTGGTGTTTGGTGTTCCAGTGCAGCTTATGCTAGCTACTATAAGTCTAGAGGAAGTACTCACTGAAGTTTAGAGGAAAACTCGTAAAGACTTCTAACCCTCTTCAGTGATTATATCATATTGTTCTTGCTCTACGTTGACAGTCATCCTGTTCTCTAAACTACTTTCTCCTGCAATTTGACATTGTGATGTATATAACGTTGCTGGAACTAGTCCAGTATGGCATATCAGAGCTAAAGTACTCGTAGACAGTCTCTTCAATGAATGACTCTGTGGGTGTGACTATGGTCGCTTCTATGCTATAATGCTATTGGCTGATATAGCCGCCCTTATTGAAATCAGTCTGTAGTTGTCTGCACGTTCTGATGATGATCCTGTTGTTCATTGATGCTCTACTGATGTGCAGTTTTTGTCTCGTGATGCCTTGCATTATTGCATATGAGCAAACAACAAAGCTACTTGTTTGTGGAAGTTTTGATATCTCGGTTCGAAATCGGGAGATCAGCTCAAATCAAAGAGAACTCATCGTCTCGCTCAATCTAAAGCTCACGACAAGCTTCAGCCGTTAGGATTTGTTATTGTTACTCAATGGTGATAACACAAGTACCATGCCATGCTGCTTACCTAACTTAAGGATTGAAAAAGTTTTGAGATTTGGGAAGTCTCCAACACACAACAGGGAGGGAAGGAATGCAGTCGACCGGCTTGCCTAACCGCACCGGGGCAACACGCTGAAGAAACCGAAGTAGTGGACGAGTATATATAGGGCGTACGTAGCAGCGACGTCGAGCTTGATTGGCTCGTTAATGTCGTTATAGGCATCAGGACTTTCTTAGACGAGTTGATGCCAGAAGCATTTTTGAGACTGGCTCCACTCAATCTTCATGTTTCTGGCGCGGCCAACACTGCTAGTAGAGCCCCATCTTCATCGAGGTGATGTTGATGGAATTAGTTTTTCATCACAAAAAAAGGATGTTGATGGAATTCGTACAAACGTGGGCCGCTTTTTGGAGCAGGCTGAAGAGTCCAATGATGCCTGCTGGCATGTGTATGATGGGCTGTAAACTGAATGCATGGCTCGCGGAACGCGGTTCAGGCGGACTTGATTGGGCCGGACAGTGCAAGCCCATCCACTGGCCATGACCCATGATCTGAATAGAGTAACGTGCATGGGCCGGTCCAACTAAGATGGACACGCTTGTATTGCAAATTTTCCAGTCACTGAATCAGATTCAGCCAACTGTTGACGTGCAACTTCTTCTAAAAAAAAACTGTTAGATTAAAAAAAAACTGTTGACGTGCAAGTATGCAGCGTGCAATCTTTTTAGATGAGGTTATGACGAAGACAAACTGTTCCGGACGGAGGCCAACACAAGACGTCGCCGTTGCTGGGGAGAAACTGTCTGAATCCATGGACGATCGGTTCTCTGAATGCTTTCAGCGGTTATCGCCTTGCTCCTCGCCCTATGTGGGCGTAGGAGTACCACTATAGGAGCTAGCGAGTGCTAAAGCTGTCAGGACATACCACAAGGATGTGATTTGTTCTCGAGGGAAAAAGAAGAAAAAATGTTGCAAGTGTAAACTGAGCTCAATCATTACGTTTCATTCTTTAGGCTTGACAGCGTGTAGTATAACTTTGCGAAACTACTGGTAATAAAGTACTGTAGCGGGTCAGCTGCAGTTCTGGAGCTCAGCGGGACCTTTTACACCTTTGCGCTGAATTTGCAGAAACGGTCTCGGCCACTGAAACTGCAAAGTCGTGCTGGTGCGTGCAGTTTCAGCAGCAATCGAGCTGATCGCCCAAGACAAACACATGGCGACGCAGCCATTGATGGAGCTTGGCATCACCGAGACGAGGCAAGACCGCATTAATATTATTTTTCCCCTTGTCTAGCAGTTGCAAAACAACACCAAAGATCAGGATGTGCCCTTCACCGGAGGGGAGCAAGGGGTTGTAACTGGCACTGCTAGTAGAATACTCTACGTACCGTGTACATGTATCTAAACCTCTTGTACTACTCCCTCCGTTCCTAATTCTAAGCATTCCAGGCTTTTCCCACTTATTCCGATATGTAAGCATTTGTGGCATCTGATGGACCCCACGGTGGACCCCACATACCTGAGTCAGGCTATCACCCACCACATACGAAGCCTTATCTCTTTCTTTCTCCATCCGCTCGCCCACATCGCCATCGCCTGTAGCGAGCACGCCTGCGTGCTGCCCGCTGCCTGCTGCCCCTGCGCCCATCGCTGATGCGCTCGTCACCGCGCCCAACGCTGCTGCTCCTCCCTGCCATCTCTGCTCATCCATACCGTCGTTGCCCCTGCCTACTGCCCGTCGCCCCATCGCTGCTGCTCCTCCCTGCCATGGAGGATCCGCTGGACCCTCCATCCCGTGGAGAGTTGGAGAGGCAGCGGCGAGGGGAGAAGTGACGACGCCAGTCAGTAGCGTACAAGCGCTTGCAGGTCGTCAAACCGAAGAAGAAGGCGCATAAGGAAGGAACGGCGAGATCTGCGAGCACCCCGTCGATTCGAATATATGACCCGTTTAAATTTTGAGTGGGATCGAATATATGACCCGTTTAAATTTTGAGCGCTTGCCTTTTATGGGAGTGGTCCTGGTGAGGATCAAATATATGACCCGTTTAAATTTTGAGTTTCGACATTTCAGCTTGCCGCCACTTTTTTTAAGACACTTTGGTGAAATATTGGTGCCACTTTTTTACTTGCTGGACCACTTGTTTCACACCGTTCATTTCTCTCACATACGAGTGCATTCAATTGTGTCCTGCCTCCTTTGTTTTTTTTCCTTTACTCAAGGGCATATGAGACTTTTACTTTACCCACTATTCTGAAGTTCAAATCATTGGAATGCTTAGAATTAGGAACGGAGGGAGTACTAGTGTACATGTACAGTATCATCAGGAACAGCAATAGTACTAGAACTATACTTGGATTCCTGACACTACGTACGTACCTGAAGCGATGAACTTAGGCCTGTTCGTTTCCCCTATCTAATTTTTAGAGAGTCAAATCAAAGAGAATTTTATCATTTTAGAAGTATTAAATAAAATCTAATCTCGAAACTAATTGCAGACTCCCTATCTAATTCACGAGACGAATCCAACGAGGATAATTATAGTGTTATTAGAAGATGTTTATCTGTAGCATCACTGTAGCAAAACATAGATTAATTAGGATCATTAGATTCGTCTTGCAAATTAGAGGGGTCGCGACATAGGTTTTGTTATTAAATTAATAAAAGTATTACTAAATAGTAAGATTCTCTTTGATGTGACATTATCTAAATTTTAGATTCTGGAAACGAACGGGGCCCGATAAGGCTAGTGAGTGACGGATCCGTGAGTGACCGGGGGAGCAAGTAGGGAGTAGTACGGTGGCCGAGAGGGATTCCAACTTTCCCTGCATCGCCGCCTCAAAAGATGAACCATGCCGGCCACAATGCAAATTATATATACTACTCACGAGACGTACGCGGTTGCAAATGATTCGATAATCTAGATTAGTGTAGTGGTTGATTGTAATGATGGCTCCCTGCAAGGGGTTTGTCTAAAAGGAGAGGCGTCTAGGAGAACCGAATAAACGGACATTCATTGCGCCGCTGGTATCCAAATTTTTTTTGTTTTCGCAGTAAAATATTGTTTGTTTCTGATGGTATCCATAATCCAACGTTGGAACCTCGAGGCAAAGCTGTTGTTGCTGGCTCGGTAGCTTCTTCCGTTCTCCTCGGCTGTTGAGAGCTGATCGTGTTCATAGCAACGACAACACAATTTGGCAAAGAGAGGTGCCAAAGCCATGGTGACCCAGAGGGTCCTTCGCTTTCCTGCCACTGTTCACGATCCCTCTGAAGACGCGTGTGCATGGTTACATTCCATGAACCAAAGTACCAAAGGGATAAAAATAAAACCAGCTGAAGTGTCCACGGTAACGACCACGTTCGTCGTACCCCGTGTTGACTGCACGTACGCACGGTACTGATTAAAATTCGGTGGGTTACGGTAACCCCGAGATATGCTTCTACTAGTAGTACTAGTACCGAACCCACTTTTTTTTTAACACGGATAGTGAAAAGAAACACCCCCAATCCACTGACCGGGCGCGTAATCCGTGCAGATAGGCTTATGTGAGGTTTAGGTGAGTCTCAATGGAAGTTTCATAGACACAGTTATCTAGAGTGACACATCATTTAAAAGTGTTTGAAACTAGGATGAAATATTCCTCCTCTTAATGTATAGTTTCATCTATTGTTATTTTCTAGGTTACATGCAAGACATAAACTTTCTAGGTAACTGTACATAGAGAGTATTTCACCTCTCTTCTCATTAATATACTGCCACATCATCAAGAATACCTACGTGACACTCTATTTATTGTGTATGAAATCCTCACTAAAACTGGCCTTACGCTTTTTCGTTTACACAGATTTCTCGAATTTCAAAATCATATAATGAGCGGTTGAAGAGCGTAAACGAAAACACTGCATTTCTCGGTACGGCCCCGCCCCGGCCCGACGAGAGAGAGAGATAAAAACGCTGTGCGCGAGTCCGGCTGATGGGTGCACGCGCGTCTTGTCCGGTTCGTTCGCGCCTCCTGCTAAAACTGCTGTTCCGTCTCGCGCAGATTTTGGAAAGGCGTTTCTGGTTGGGCGTTCTTTTTTTTTAAAAAAACGCCACCTTGACGCTGCCTTCATCGGAGGCACAGGTGCGGGACGGGGTTCGAACCCCCGCCAGCCCGAACGCTCCCATGCGTTCGTAGCCACTGGGCTACAAGCCCATCCACAGGTTGGGCGTTCTTGAGACCTGGAAATGGCAGCGGCGGTGCTAATCGCGACTAGTCATGGCCAAACGGGCCGCCCGGCACGGCACGGCCCGAGCCCGAAAAGGCCCGGTCCATTTAAATTTCGGGCCGGCACGACACGATATTAGTTTCGTGCCGTGCCGTGCCAGCCCACGGGCTGACCCCTCGGCCCGCGGCACGGCACGAAATGTTATTTTCGTGCCGTGCCGTGCTGAAAAGGCCGGCCGGCCCAATAAGCCCGATGGCCCGAAGCACGGAATAAGCACGAAAATTATAATACATCGAAAATTGTCAGAATTCAACATGTTTTTCACTTAAACAACACATAAACATGAACCAGAAACCAAACAAAGCAAGAGAAACAACATATTTGGCCAAAAAGAGAAATTATATTACAGTTGAGCTGTTTGTCTGGCTGCCTCATTAAAAACCCTTTGGCCTAAGGGAAAAAGAGTACAGCCCAGCTCAATAAGGTGTTCATCATCACAATTCATAAGTTTATGACACCTACATTACAAAATACAAATTCATCACATCAGCTCTCAAAATGGTATGACCACAACTTCAGTACTTAGCAGCTACTCAGCCACACTACCACGACCATCCTCACCATCCAGGCTGAGGTTCATGTACGATTGTTCAAGTTCCAGGTGGGATTCCTCAACGTTCTCCTGCATTCGATCATCTCCAAGCTGCCAATCCTTGAGGCATGTGATGATCTCCACCATGTCACTCGGTCAAGCGACGCCTCCGCTCCTCAAGCACCCCGCCAGTAAGACTGAAAACAGACTCCGAACTTATAGTTGAAACAGGGACAGTCATAATATCCTTGGCCATTATAGATAATATGGGATAAGTTTGTTTATGCTCATGCCACCAATTAATGATGTCAAGGTCCTCATCGAGTGCAACAGGATCACTATCTAAGTATAACAGCAGACTCGAAACTTGACGAGTAAGCAGAAGACTGCATAGGAGGTGTCGCAGAAACCTCCACATCATCGAGAGAAGAGAAGATCTTACCCCAATTAGATTTTCTTTTGTATTACTTACTGAAGTGGGCTGCCTCTGCAAGCGAACTGCACCAAATTTATTCTCATATTTGGCAAAAAGCTTGGTTAGTTCAAGTACGCACGGTATTGAAATAAGAAGAGTAATCACAGGAAGTAGCATCGTAAAGCAGTCTCAAAACATTACCAAAGCCTCTCATCTTGGCTCTAGGATCCAACACAAATGCAAAAGAATAAAGCAGAGGGATGTCTTTCCAATATTTCATGTATTTATCTTTCATTGGCACAACAACCTTCCACAAAAACTTGTCATTCTCAAAGGTATGCAAATGATCAGCAATGTCAATCAGCTTATGCAACATCAACGGAGCAGTAGGGTAATAAATTCCAGAAAGAGCAACGAGTGCATTCATAAAATAGCTCCAGAAATTCAGAAACCTTTTCGGCAACATACCAATCTTCTGGTTCAAGTAATGCTTTACCATGAACAGATTGGTACTGGCCATTGATGAAAACAGAGAAAGTAGACTTATGAGGCATCAAATGCTTAAGCATAAGATAGGTGGCATTCCACCTCACATCCATATCCAAGCAAAATTTCCTAGGAGTAGCACCCATAGCAAGACAAGTATGACTTATATGCAGCAATTCTTTGATTAGAAGAATTCAAAAAAGAGATGGCGGTTCTGAAGTTCTCAACTGTTGGCTTCAAACGTTTCAAACCAGATTTAACAATTAAATTGATGATATGACATGCACATCTCTCGATGCAATAACAGAGGACCAACATAACCAGAAAAAACAGAGTCAACTCATCCATAGCATTGACATTAGCAGATGCATTGTCCAGGGTTATAGAAAAAACTCTATCGGACAAGCCATACTCGAAATAACTTGCTGAATTCTTTCAGCAATGTTAACACCAGAATGTGAACAATCAATAAGCCTCATAGCAAGAACCCTTTTCTCTAAACACCAATCAACATTAACATAATGAGCAACAACACTAATGTAATCCTCCTTAGCTTTTCCAGACCATATGTCGGATGTCAATGCAACAGAGGAAACGAGTAGACTGCAAGGTTTGCATCAAAGCAGACACGACGATCATTGAAAAACTTTACAAAGTCTCTAGTGGTGGTCTGTCTAGAAACATGAGCAAATCGAGGATTATGTGCGCGCTTAATGTAACGCTCAAATTGATCAGCTTCACCAAAGCAAATAGGAAGGTCTAATGCAACAATCATGCGACAGAGTTCTAGACGAGCAACATCAGGATTGTACTCCCAAGAACGAACAGAGCCATCGAGATTAAACCGACTAGAAACATGAGCAAATCGAGGATTATGTGCGCGCTTAATGTAACGCTCAAATTGATCAGCTTCACCAAAGCAAATAGGAAGGTCTAATGCAACAATCATGCGACGAGTTCTAGACGAGCAACATCGGGATTGTACTCCCAAGAACGAACAGAGCCATCGAGATTAAACCGAAGCATACTTTGCACCCTAGCAGCACGTTCGGACTTAGCAATGCAAGAACGAAGGTGTCGCAGCAAATGGCCGGTGCCACCCGATGACCCACCGCTCAACACATTATGGCAATGCTTGCATTTAGCATGAGATTTTACCTTTTTCCCATTTACCTCTATGAAAACAGGATCGAAGTCATTCCAAGCTTTTGATGTGCACCTCCTGCCTCTCTTCTTGCTCGTCGTGCTCGCGGTACTAGCCGAGGCAGGAGTTGACGACCCAAGCACCGGTCGCCGGAGTTGCGGTTGGAGCAGCCGAGGCAGGAGTTGATGACCCGAGCACCGGTCGCCGGAGATTCGTCATTCGCTCGAGATGCCGGTGTCGCCGGAGATGCCGGAGTCGCCGGAGATGCGCTCGTCCCAACCCGCGTCGGCCTCGGTGTCGTCGTCCCGACCCGCGTCGGCCTCGGTGCCGCCTGCCTCGACGACGACGCGTTGCCGAAGAGGAGGTTCTCCGCCGTACGCGAGCCTCCTCGCTCGGCTCCGACAACGGCATCACCGCGACCCGGTCGCGAGATCTAGCCGGCGAAGAAGCACCGGCTTAGATCCGCCGGGTCGCAGAGCAATCGCGGCGGACGAGGAGGCAACGAGAGGCGTACGGCGGTGAGAGGAGGAGTGGGAAGACACCGGATCTAGGGTTTTGGCCGGAGACGGGAGCGACGACCGAGCGAGCGCGGAGACGGGAGCCGCCGGTGAGAGGAGGAGTGGGAGGCGACAACGGAGAGACGAGCGAGACGGGAGCCGCCGGGGAGCGGAGAGGGGAGCGGAGAGAGGAGCGGAGAGACCGAGAGAGAGGGCGGCGGAGAGGAGCGGAGAGACCGAGAGAGAGGGGAGGAAAAATGAACGCTAGGGTTTGCCCCGGGTGAGGGAGTGTTACTTATATGGAGCCGGGGGTAGGCGGGGAAGGGGGTGGGTCGGGCCGTGCCGGCTGTATCGGACGGCGCCCGGTCCGTCGGGCTTCATCGGGCCGCTTCGAATCCGTGCCGGGCCGGGCCGCCCGTCGTGCCCTACCCTCGGCCCGAGCACGGCCCGACGGTTCGTGCCGGGCCAGCCCGGCCCGAAATCAATCCGTGCCGTGCCGGGTTCGGGTCGGGCCAAAAAATCGTGCTTCGGGCCTGCCCGTTTGGCCCGGCCCGTTTGGCCATCATTAATCGCGACCCGGCACAGCACCGAAAGCGTAACAGCGCAGCGGTTGGTGTCTGCCCGTGGAGTTTTTTTTTTTTTGCGGCCATGGCGCCGGCCTCACATGCGCACGCAGACACAGCGCCTGTTTCGTCCATCAGCGCAGAAAGCAGAGCAGCAACCAAAGCGGGAAAAGCTCCCACAGGGTAGAGAGAGAGAGAGAGGGCACTGCTTTTTCTGCAATTTCTCTCTGCCTTTACGGTGCAAAAGGTTCCATTGATCCCCTTGGGAAGAGCACACCACATTTTCCTGTTTCGCGGCGACGGAAAAGGGCAACTCCGATCCCGTGAGGCGACCTGATGAGCAGAGAGGCGAGAGAGCAAGCAGTGCGGGGGAGAGGAAAAGCTTCTCTCTTTGCAGCGTAACGAGAAAAGTGCTCGCTGGACACAGAGTGGCCGCTGCTCTTTTGCAGTAGATTCCTCCCTCCCTTTGCGACCTTTGCCAGTGCCGGTTGCTCGTTTGCTCTTCCTCGCACGCAAAGAATCGCTCTGCTCTTGTTGCTCTGCTTTCTTCCCCTGCTGCGTTTGCTTCCGGCTCTTCTCTCTTGCCACTGGAGTGGAGTGAGCCGGTGAGGTGAAGTGCTTGTTTTCTTGGGACAAGACACAAGTGCTCGGATTGGGGATGGCCGGCGGAGGGGCGGCGCCGCCGCCGAAGCAGGAGGAGCTGCAGCCGCACCCGGTCAAGGACCAGCTGCCCAGCGTGTCCTACTGCATCACCAGCCCACCGCCATGGCGTACGTCCTTCTCTTCTCTTCTCTTCTCTTCTCTTCTCTTCCACCCTGCCGGGACCATCTTGTACTTCGGCACACGTACACTTGGGTTCTGTTTCTGATTTCTGCTTATTGCACTGTGTGCAGCTGAGGCCATCATCCTTGGGTTCCAGCACTACATCGTGATGCTGGGCACGTCCGTCATCATACCCAGCGCGCTCGTTCCCCAGATGGGAGGCGGAAATGTGAGTCCCTTTCACCACTGCTCCGTGTTCTCAAACTCGGATTTCAGTTTTCAGCTAACCTGTTCTATCTTCCGCCAGGAGGAGAAGGCCCGCGTGATCCAGACGCTGCTGTTCGTCGCCGGCATCAACACCCTCTGCCAGTCCTTCTTCGGGACGCGCCTCCCCGCCGTCATGGGCGGCTCCTACACCGTCGTCGCGCCGACCATCTCCATCATCGTGGCCAGCCGCTACAGCAACCAGACAGATCCTCATGAGGTACGTTACTCGTATCCTTTTGTCGTTGGGTCTGTTTGGGCTCCCTGTATTAAAGGTCACAAATAATTATGTGCAGAAATTCTTGCGGACCATGCGAGGAACGCAAGGGCCCTCATCATCGCCTCCACGATTCAGATCATACTCGGTTTCAGTGGCCTCTGGCGCAACGTTGTTAGGTACAGAGGAACACGTTGCAGAATTTCAGTTAGGCGGCCGTTGCAGAATTGTGCATTTTCCGACTCTAATGAGGCTGCGTTCGTTTCGCAGATTGCTAAGCCCGTTGTCTGCTGTCCCTCTGATCGCGCTAACAGGATTCGGGCTCTACGAGCTCGGCTTTCCAGCGGTAAGCTCTAGTTTGCTACTACTCTTGACTCTGATCTGGCTTTCGGATGATTTCCTTTCATCTTCCCGTCTCCTGACATGACGTCATCTGAACACTGATTGTGGGATCAATTTCGCTTCAGGTTGCTAAATGTGTGGAGGTCGGCCTCCCAGAAATCATTCTGATGCTCATTTTTTCTCAGGTATAGTGCCCATCGTTTAAGGCTTTTCATATGTTTCATAGCCATTATACCTGAACTCCTGCACTAATGTCTTTGTCTTACATGCAGTATCTGCCGCACGCTGTTCATATGACAAAGCCTGTGTTCGACAAGTTCTCTGTCATTTTCACAATCGCCATAGTATGGCTGTACGCATACATTCTCACTGTCAGTGGTGCGTACAAGAACGCCCGAACGAAAACGCAAGTGCACTGTCGTGTTGACCGTTCTGGACTCATTAGCGGAGCTTCTTGGTCAGTAACTTGTGTCGGTTCACTATTACGTCACCTTTAGTGTAGTCCCCTGTTTTTCGTATATATAGTTCATAACAGAGGTGCTCAAAATCATTGTAGGATTAGTGTCCCTTATCCTTTCCAGTGGGGAGCTCCTACGTTTGATGCCGGTGAATCTTTTGCAATGATGATGGCTGCGTTTGTTGCGCTTGTAGAGGTTTGTTTGACCATCACAGTTTTACCCAAATGTGAAAACGAAGAATGTGCCATGATCAGCATTCTAATACCAGTGCGCTACCCTTTTCAGTCAACTGGGGCCTTCATTGCTGTGTCAAGATATGCAAGTGCGACTATGATACCTCCGTCAGTTCTTGGCCGTGGCCTTGGTTGGCAGGTAACTGAGTTGATTACCCTACACCAGAAAGTCATTTTCGTCTAGCTAGTATATTTGATTGGATATCATCTGCAGGGCATTGGTACTTTACTTGGTGCATTTTTTGGGACGGCTAATGGAACTGGTGTGTCAGTGTAAGTTACTATTTAACGAAACCAGCAGATCTTACTAGCCTTTTTATTCCTCTTTTCTTTATGAACCCAAATTTGGACTGAATGTTTAGCTGTTTACTTCGTTTGTTTCAATGTCTCTAAATACTCCTATTTCGACATTTGCAGTGAAAATGCTGGTTTCCTTGCCTTGACGCATGTTGGCAGCCGAAGAGTAGTGCAGATATCTGCAGGATTCATGATTTTCTTCTCCATTCTTGGTAATGTACAACATCATTGTTCTAACTTTCCATATGTATCAAAGAGTATAGCTGCTTTCGGAACAAAAGCAATCACAACACGTAGCTCATTCACTTGAGCTGTCCCAGCAGCATGATTCTGTTGCTAACTTCGAATTTGTTTCTCTGGTTGTAATTAATGTTTTATAGACATGTTTCTATTCTGCATTACTGTGGAGCATGTCTTTCTATTTTCTTGCATTTCTACCTGTTTTTTTGGCTGACCAAACTGGTTTTTGCTATCAGGGAAATTCGGAGCAATATTTGCATCAATTCCACTGCCGATATTCGCTGCCCTGTACTGCATTTTCTTTGCATATGTCGGTAGGTCCAGAAATATCCTTGGGCAGAATCTGCTTTCTGCTTAATTGCGGTACTTGCTCTTACGTGACGAGTTTCTGATTTGCCAACTCTTCTCCAATCAGGTGCCTGTGGACTCAGCTTCCTTCAGTTCTGCAACCTGAACAGCTTCAGGACCAAGTTCATCTTGGGATTCTCCCTCTTCATGGGTCTATCAGTTCCCCAGTACTTCAACGAATACACATCTGTTGCCGGTTATGGCCCGGTGCACACTGGCGCACGATGGGTATGTGAAACAATAATCCTTCAGCTCTATGTTCCATCCTTCACTGTTTCATTTTAGCCACTTGTACGGTATGCTCACCACCGTATTCTTCGACAGTTCAACGACATGATCAACGTGCCATTCTCGTCGAAGCCATTTGTGGCAGCTCTGGTGGCATTCTTCCTTGACAACACCATCCACCGGACCGATGGCGCGGTGCGGAGGGACAGGGGCTACCATTGGTGGGACAAGTTCCGGAGCTTCAAGACGGATAGCCGGAGCGAGGAGTTCTACTCCCTTCCCTTCAACCTCAACAAGTTCTTCCCGTCCGTGTGATCCGGGTTCGTTGCGGTTGCGGGCTTGTCTTGGCACGGACCGAGCCGGGTTTGGGAAATATGTACATTCGGTGATGAACTGCGGTCGTTGCAGGAAGAGTTTTTGACACGTCTGGTTGCAGATTGTGCATCCAAATGTTCGGTCCTTCTAATGTTGATTCATCATTCATACTGTTCAGATTTTCTTTCTAGTGGTTAGAAATGCACAAAAGTTTAGGAGAATTCTTTCTAAATCATTGAAAAAAGGGTCACATTCCCTTCTCAGCTACAAAGAAAAATACATTTCTCTAATGTGCCTAAAAGTTGACTAGAGGGAGGTGAATAGGCAACTAAAAATAAAACCTGAAAAAAAACACTTAATTTCAGCAAGTTAGACCACACAAGTAACTTCCGTGATCTACGGATGTCCTACGTCAAGGAGATAAACCTATAGATTGAAATGTGGAAATTAAACAAGAGCATACGATTCTACTTGATAAGAAGCAAATCAATAAGCTAGGATACAACCTCGCTGCAGGGGTTAGTCCACTAGATCGGGCAAGATTTGATAAATAAGAATAAGAACAAAAACAAGACAGAGCCAGAAAGATATACAGAGATTTTTCACCGAAGTTTGGACCCCTCACAAAGAGGTTTCTAGGTCTCCGTTGAGAAGCTCACAAAGAGTTGGGTCTCTCTCAACCCTAGTCCTCTCCAAGCAATCATAAAGATCAAGCTTCGTTTTCTTCTTCTTCTTGATCATTTCTTTTCGCAGGCGAATCACAACCTTCACAATTTTTTCAAGGCTATTCACAAGCTTGGATCCTCGCGAGCCCCACCTAGCCGTCTAGCAGAGCAAATCCCCAATAGTAACAAGTGAAGTTGAAGCTTGCTTGCAAGAGAACAAAGTGCTCAGAGTTGGGTTCATGCTCTTGGATTGTGATTTCTCACACTCTCTATTTAGCCTGAATGACAAGAGATGGGAGAGTGGAGAGATTTGACCTTTGCGAAAAGGATGAACTTTTGAATAGCACTAACCACCTCTCTCACGAGGTGAAAGAGGTCTATTTATATCGTAGGTCCAAAAAGAACCATTGGTGTGTAAATGGACAGAGATTCACAGAACTTCTATCAACCATAGGAAGGCATTGTCCACCACAAACTTTCCAGGAGGGATCTTTTGTCACGATAGAACATCCGTGGCCTCCGGGTTGGGTTCTGTCTTGGTTCAAGAGTTGTCAGGTCGGAAGTTCCATCAGTTTTGGAACTTTTGTCTTCTATAGAAAGTCCTAGGTCAGAATATCTGTCAAGGTCGGTTCTTCCGAAGACTGGGTGAGAGGCTCTCTTCCAGTAATTCGTCTCCAGGACGGAAGTTATGTCTATGACGAAACTTCAGCGAATTCTTGTAGCAACTTTCTAGGGAAGTCTTGGGTTGGAAATTTTTTGTTTAGGCACTTATCTTTTTGTGTGTGTGGTTTGCATCCAAGTTGGTACATGATTATTTGAGCACTTATTCCTTACATATAAGATCGTTTCACCCCTCTTTATAGTTAGACATACCTAGACTCAAAGAATTAAATGCTAATTTTAAAAACTTCTTTTGAGTCCAAGTTTCTTTCTTCATTTGAGGGGTTGATCATCTTGCAACGTGGGTAAAAACATGCTTGATATCATGTACTTACACTTTACAACTTATTAAATAATTTAATTATTTGTCAATTATCATGAAAACCCACTAAAGAGGCCCAGCTGCATCTTCAATACCCTTGCGTGAAATTTCTCTCTATGCCAATCTACCAGCTTATATTATAACACATTCCTATACTTTCAAAATTTAAAACGTAACTGAATTTGAAACTTTGTTAATAAGACAATTTATTTTTAATGTGTTTCTCTAACAGTTAAAAAAATTAAACACACTTTAGTGCTTGTTAAATAATTGTTTTTGTCCAAAATAGAAAGAAAAGTGGTTAAGCAAACAGATACTTGCCTGTTTTTAAAAAAAAACACTTTTCCTTACTCCGTAGGCGAAAATGATTATTTGCCAAGTACTAAAATTTTTATAATTTTTTGTGTTGATGGATAAACACGATAATGATAGGTTTCTTTATTTGCGAAGCTTCAAATTAATTTTCATTTAGATTTTAAAAAATAAAAATTATATTAAACGATTAAGATATTGTTGAAGGGTAGGGAGTGGCACATAGGTAAAGGGAAATTTCAATTGGGGCATAGAAAGGAAAAATATTTTTCAAGTTGTTTAGAAGAGGGAATTTGATTTTTTTTTCCCAGTCACTTTGAAGAAATTTGCCCAAAGTTTAGTCCTGACCTACATACCTAATGCAAGAATTGTTCTACATAGCTTGAATTAAAAGTGAAATTGCTTATTTTCACTAGAGTATGTGGGCATCATATTTAAATTCGACTTCATTGTTGTTCATTTGGGGCTATAAGCTATCAGGTGGCTCTTTTTTTTAAGTTGTCGCATATAAATACTTGGTGTTTTCTCTCAAAAGTTAGGAGAGCTCTACCAGTGACCGGTGGCGACGAGAGGCGACAAGATGCATATAGTATTTCCCACTGTTGTATACGTGGCAACACAAATGTTGAAATTCTTTTTTCTAATATATACAAATGTAAAATCTTCTTCAATTTTCTGATGGAACAGTACGGGACAGACCCCTAGTGATTATATATCTTAATTAATTGAAAGGCGAAACAAATTCAAGAGTAGGCAGCATTGAATTGTAGGACCTTCTTCATTAAAACGAAAGCTATTTCTCAAACTTTCTTACGGAGCATTGAATTGTAGTAGGACTTGTTCCATTAAAAATCAAATCGTTTCTGTTTGTCCTTATTAGCCAAGGCATTAATATGATTATTACATCCATAGAGAAGGGGATTGTACCTTTTTATCCTTTGGATGGCACCCCCGCATATGCATTATACTGCCAGCAAGGCCAAATTTGCGTCGTATATCAATCACGATTGCTCTGGCTATCTACTTCGTCGGTGACAGCAGAAGCACAAATGATACACTACCATATGGCAGGCACCACCATCGATAGGCACTATATATGCCACAGTCACGCAGTTGTCCCACACTCCAATCATCTCCTCCCACAATATATATGGTCATCTTATAGAACAGAAGAAACTCTTACTGCTGAGCACGTACTAGCTCATCAGAAGAGAGGATGAAGAAGGAGCAGCAAGCTAGAGAGATGGCGGCAGCGTCGGAGAGGCTGTTCGCTACCGAGAAGGTCGGGTGCAGGGCGCTGTACAGGCTGCACGCCGCCACGGTGCTCGCCGGCATCTGCCTGGTGCTGTTCTACCGGGCGGTGCACGTGCCGGCGGCCGCCTCCGCCGGCAGCAGGGCGGCGTGGCTGGGCATGCTCGCCGCCGAGCTGTGTTTCGGCTTGTACTGGGTCGTGACGCAGTCCGTGCGGTGGAGCCCCGTCCGCCGCCGCACGTTCAAGGACAGGCTCCACGCCAGGTTCACACGATTCCATCATCCTTATACGTGCACCTCGCTCAAAGTTTTTTTCGAAACATGAGCAGGAGCACCTCGCTCAAAGATTTTTTTCGAAACATGAGCAGGAGCACCTCGCTCAAAGATGTTTGGCAAAGTAAATATGCTACGCCACTGAGCCTGAATATGCATATAATTTGGAGCAGATTCGGAGACCAGCGGCTACCATGCGTGGACATCTTCGTGTGCACGGCGGACCCGCAGTCGGAGCCGCCTAGCCTCGTCGTCGCCACCGTGCTCTCGGTCATGGCGTACGATTACCCGCCTGAGAAACTGAGCGTCTACCTCTCCGACGATGGGTGCTCCATCTTCACTTTCTACGCCGTGTGGGAGGCCATCGGGTTCGCCAAGCACTGGCTCCCGTTCTGCAGGAGACGTCACGTTGAGCCGAGGTCGCCGGCCGCTTACTTCTCGTCGGAGGAGAAGTCTCGCGATCCCAACGTGCTGCAAGAATGGCTGTTCATCAAGGTAATATTAGATTAGATTACTAGATCAAGCAGCTGTGATCCAGTGACGGGCCCAAGATGATTTATTTCGAACGTTTTTATGGTACACTATTTTTAATAGACCATTCATTCCTTCTGATCCGACGGCCCAAATTGATTGTTACTATCTCTGTCTCATTGAAAATGTCGTTCTCACTTCCAGGAAGTCAAACTTCTTTTAACTTTGACCAAAAATATATGAAAAATTCTAAATATTTATTGAATATAATTAGTATCATTAAATAGGTAATTGAATCTACTTTCACAATCAACTTATTGACAGATACAAATATCACTAATATTTTCTACAAATCTAGTCAAAATTTAAAAAGTTTGGCTAGCACGGATACCGTAGCGACACTTTCAATGAGACGGATGGAGTACCAGCTTAACTCCCACCGTGATAACAAGTGGTAATTCAAGGTGGTAACAAGTGGTAACAGATTTAGTAATAGCGATCTGTAATCCAACGGTCCAGATTATTTTGTTACCACCTTACAACTTAAGGTGGTAAAAATGTACTGTAAAAGGAACATCTATTTCGGTACGCACACAACATAGGAACAGCGACCAACAGTACTCCATCCGTTCCAAAAATTGACTATGTCGTCGTTGAGTTTTTTCGTTATGTTTAAGCATTTGTGTTATTTAAAATATTTGCTCAAATATTAAAAAATATATGTTGTATTTCAAGTTTCTATAGTAATTAAATACATTCCAACAAAATATAGGATATTTTTTAAAAAAATTTCAATAAGACGAATGGTTAAATATAACGAAAAAAGTAAAAGCAACAATAATTTTGAAACGGAGCAGTACTACAGTGGTCTGCTAACCTTCTTGCTCACCGGAAAACTGGGGTAGTCCTGGGCTTATATATACTCGGACTGTCTCTGGGTCTGCAACTGCTGTGATCAGAATCAGATACCCAATTAGAATGCACTTAGGCCCTGTTCGTTTCCTGCCCTCTAAAATTTAAGTACTGTCACATCAAAGAGAATCTTACTATTTAAGAATATTTCGATCAATTTAATGACAAAACCCTATTGACAGATTGGTGCTAATTTTTGAGATGAATCTAATGAGCTTAATTAATTTATATTTTGTTAAAGTGATGCTACAGATAACTGTCTTCTAATCATGACTTAATTAACCCCATTAGATTCGTCTCGTAAATTAGTATAGGGGTCTGTAATTTATTTTATAATTAAACTTTATTTAGTACTTCTAAATTGTAATATTCTTTTTGATGTGACAGCTATAAAGTTGTTTAGACCATAGGAAACGAACACACTGGAGCACTCACATGTTCCCCATATGATAACTGATTGATATTGGACAGGGTCTGTACGAGGAAATCATAGAGAGAATCGATTCCACTGTCATGTCAGGCAAAATTCCTGAAGAAATCAGAGTAAAACATAAGGGGTTTTCTGAATGGAATGCCGGAATCACCTCAAACGATCACCAGCCTATCGTTCAGGTAAAATTCTTACATGTCCTTCAGATTGGAGTTAGCATGGGTTCTAATAATAGTTTTCTCTGCTGAGGACTAATAGTAAAGTTCTAAAAATTCCTTCCTCGTTAGATTATGATAGACGCAAGCCAAGGAAATGCAGTCGACAAAGAAGGAAATGTATTACCAACACTGGTGTACATGGCGCGGGAAAAGAGGCCTCAATACGGTCATCACTTCAAAGCTGGGGCCATGAACGCTCTGGTGCACTACCTAATTCATATTATTGCTATATTTACTACTGACAGTGAAGATAGATCTATGGTCATCACTGAAAAGTTTGTCGCAACACAACATTATGTCGTCACAGCAATGATAGCATGCATCCTGTCATTCAGAGATTTTTCGTATCTACTGCAGTGTACTAACTATGCAGGGTTGCATCGGGATGTTGGCAGAAACCATAGGATATTTCATTTGGAAATTATTCATACAGACTGTTGATGAATGGAGAATTATACAGCTAGTTAGATGCATGATGCCATTTTTATCATTTCGTAAGTAGTGTATCGTCCACCAAGTATTTTAACGTCCATGGTCCCTTATATTTTGTGTCTGCTTAAAATCTCGTAGTAAATGGCCATATAGTAGATAACCTATTTCACAACTGCCACATCTACTGTGTCTATGTATGGGTATGACAATTATCATAAATGAATTTTAGTACCATGCTACTAAATAATGAGTATATTTCTAAAATATCATGACTTTTTTAATTGGACTAGATAAGGGTGTCATCTGTGATGAGCAACAGCCCAATCATCATGAACGTGGATTGTGATATGTATTCCAACAACTGTGAATCTATCAAAGATGCACTATGTTTCTTCCTTGATGACGAGATGGGTCAGAAAATTGGGTTCGTGCAGTACCCTCAGACCTATAACAATATGACCAAGAATAACTTATATGGCAACTCCCTAAATGTCATAAATCAGGTCAGCAATATCAGTCGTATATTCAACACAATTTGCACATAGCAGGTCATGCAATTATTATATTTACATGAGAGTAACCTACCGTCTTTAAATCCAAAGGTGGAGATGTGTGGTCTTGACAGTGTGGGTGGTCAACCATACATTGGCACTGGATGCTTCCATAGAAGAGAGACCTTATGCGGTAGAATATTCTCCAAAGACTACAAGGAAGACTGGAATCGAGGAATCAAGGAGAAAACACAACAGTGCATAGATCAGATTGAAGAGAAAGCAAAATCGTTGGCAAGTTGTACCTATGAATATGACACGGCGTGGGGAAGTGAGATTGGGGTGATATATGATTGCCCAGTGGAAGATATCATCACTGGATTAGCAATACATTGCAGAGGATGGAAATCGGTCAACATTAATCCTTCAAGACCAGCATTCATTGGTGTAGGTCCAACAACACTTACCCAGACAATACTGCAACACAAAAGATTTAGTGAGGGTAACTTTGCAATTTTTCTCTCAAAGTATTGTCCCTTCTTGTTTGGGCACGGCAAAATCAGGTTTCTACATCAAATGGGCTACTCAATCTATGGCTTGTGGGCACCCAACTCATTGCCTACATTGTTTTATGTTACCATACCTTCACTAGGCCTTGTCAAGGGCACTCCATTATTTCCTGAGGTATGCTCCAAGATAGTAAGAGTACTTTAGCCTCTTATGATCTGTTGAAACTAATGTAATGTTCTTATTTCACTTAGATGACGAGTCCATGGATCACACCTTTCGTATACATTGCAACTGTGAAAAATGTGTACAGCCTATATGAGGCATTATTATCCGGAGACACACTGAGAGGGTGGTGGAATGGCCAAAGAATGTGGATGGTAAAAAGAATAACCTCGTACCTTTATGGCTTCATTGACACTATTAAAATGCTGTTAGGGATGTCAGATATGGGATTTGTAATCACATCAAAGGTAACCGATGAAGATCAACGAAAAAGGTATGAGAAAGAGATCATGGAATTCGGAACATTTTCAACAGAATTTGTGATCATCGCAACCGTCGCAGTACTCAACCTTGTGTGCCTAGTAGGAGGGCTATGCCAAATCATGAGGGGCAGTGGGAAATTGATTCTCAATGTACTCTTCGTCCAGGTATTTCTATGTGCCGTGCTGGTGGTCATCAATATCCCTATCTATGAAGCAATGTTCCTCCGAAAGGACAGAGGTAGAATACCATTATCGGTCACAGTAGCTTCTATTGGCTTGGTGACGTTGGCAATTTCAGTACCGGTTTTTTGAGGTGTTGTAAGAGGCACAGATAAAATGTTGTGATACTTCTATGCGGTCAAAAGAATATGTACCTCTAATAATTCAGTATCTCTTGTACTCTATAGAAATTCCAATGAAAACACCTGCAATATGTAAAACAAATCAAATGGACGCACCGTCAAATCAGAAAAGAGCACTCCTGCCTCGTCTGGCTCCTCCGCTCAGAGACACTTGCCCACTCCCTTGACTTCGTCGCTTGCAGTAGTTAACCAACATTGTACCATTCATGGAAATCAAGCGTACCATACGCATCGGAGCTCTTGCGGCGGCACTTGAATCCGCGGCGGTATAACGCGGAAACATGCGGCGGCGTGAATGCGTGATGGGCCTATGTTTGTGAAAGGCCTGCACGATCGTCCGATCAAGTCATTGCATCTGGTTTAGGCCCGGCCCACTATTCGGATGAGCCGCAGCGACTCGTGGAACTGGAGTCGGTGGAGAAGATTCGCACAATCAGCACTGCCATTGTGTGCTGCTGCATAGTACGATCCATGGAGCAGTTTCTCCACCGTCCTTCCTTGGATATGCAATCGTGTACCTACGGCCTTTTTACGTGGTACACGGGCGGATATATATCACATTTTGTACTAATATAAAGAAGCAAATAAATAACCTTTTGAAAAGCCCGGTTGTTAGGAAACAAAAGCGAGCTCCGGTCGTGTCCACCCATTCGGATACATGACTGATGTGGCACACGATTCGACAATAACTTCCACTAAATGTGCTTTGACACATAAGCACATGACACGACATCTTCTCTTTTCTCTGCGAGAACGTGCGTTGGCACTCGTTCGTACTCCCTCCGTCCCTAAATGTAGGGCTTTCTAGCATTCAAACATAAAAATAGTCAATGTGTCAAAAGACTACCATACCCTTTATTTTTACCTTTATCTACCCACTCATTAACTCTCCCACCAACTCCAAAGTTTGTCCTATCTGCAAAACGCCCTATATTTAAGGAAAAATTCAAACTCCAAAACGCCCTATATTTAGAGATAGAGGGAGTACTTTGCAACACACCAATGTCGGGGCTCGGGCAAAAGCATAGATTTGATATTGGGCGGTGACCTTCTGGGCACAGCTCCGGCACACGTGGAGGCCGCAGGGACAGGGGAACAGTAGCAGGTGTGTTCTGACAGGCGTCCTACCCTTTTCTACTCATCCGGGTTCCTTCCAAGTCGAGGCGGCACATGAGTAAGCAATGACTCACACACCACACTGGCTTGCACTGCATCCTAACAAAACAGAAGCAAGAGTAGGTAAGCATTTTAGCCGGCTAGGATATGCCTCTGGGGGAGCTAGTAGTAGCTAGAAAAGGCAAACCCTCCACTTGCCGATAATTAAAGCAGCTTGATGAGGAGAGTTATTTAACTGGCTGATAAGATCCTTGCTTGGCTTGGCCACAACACTGCTCCCGATCCGGCCGCTGCCTTGCGGCTCAACCCACCGCTCGTGCCGACCTGCCCCCGCCGGGTAGGGATCCATGCCCTCCAATGGCCCCAACACGGGAAGATTCCCTGCGTCAACTGCTGCCCTGCTGGGCTTCGTCCCCGCACGATCTCGGCTCACGAACATGGCTGCCTTTCTTAATTGGCGGGTTGCTGCGCGGGTTATTCCGTGCACGGCGGCCGGCTGCGTCGGCGCCGGCGAACACGCCGGATTAGTTTAGTGCGAGCGGTCGTGGTTAACTGGTTGTGGTCGGAGATCGATGTCAGTGCGTGAACTGCTCCGTCTGATACGCACGGCCTGCAGACTGCAGTTCGCGTTGTATGAATGGTGATCTTGCCCGCTTGTGTGTGTCAGGGCAGATTTGTCGTCGTCTCCGCTTGAAGGGATCCGTCCACACTTGTTCAACTTTTTTTTTTTTTGGGCAAAGACTTGTTCAACATTGTGCGGCAAGGTTTATCACGTTGCGTCCCTATCTTGTTGGTGTGTTTCTTCGATCCCCTAGCTTTCATCCACGAATTTCTTTTTAAAGCCATTTAATGTGGGTTCAATGATTGCATCGTCTCAGGCCTGGACCGTGGGATAAGTTTCAGTTATATTCTCGTTATCTTCTAAACTCTACTCGTTCCAAATTTTTACTAATATCGTTGGAACAACACTTTTGGTTCAAAAAAATAAACAAGAAAATATTACCCTAATGTCATCAATTAATAAAACCAGCGGAAGTATGAGTATTATTCCATTGCGTTCGACGGCAGCGTCGCTTTCTTTAAAAACTCGACCTGCCGGGATAGAAGCCACCCTGACGGCATTCATTAAGGAGAAGAGCCTTCTCACGCAGGCAGAAAACCTCCGAACCCTCCCCATCCATACACAGGGACTCAGCTAGCCGTGCGAGTCATGTGCGTAGTCTTTACCTATGCTTTGACTCGGGAAGAAGCGAGGGATTTTTTCTCAGACACTGCAGCAAATGGTACCCATTTACTACAGTGCCTAGGGGTGCCTCCGCAGGGAATCGAACCCGGGGCGAGCGCGCAGCGCCCTACGGCGCGCAGCTGCTGGCCACCCGGCCGCTCCCGCTTTGGCAGCGTCGCTTTCTTTAGGGAGCGCTTGTTATTATTGTCGTGTAGAGATAATGCATGGCTTGGCATTGAAGTCCACCATACGCATGTCTATCTATCTATCCAGTCCAGTACTGCTAATCAGGGAGAATCTGAGGAATTGGACCTATCAACCGCAACGGCATGTTCCGGAGAGATTTGTGTCAAGAACATAGTCACGGGGAGGAGACATCGATAGGCCAGAGGAGGAATGTATGGCGGATACGCAAAATCCTTGTTCTATTATTCCATCTTGCATCCCTTTCAAGTATGGAGTTGATATGTACAAGCAAGGGGCGAAGGGAATACGAATAGAAAAGGAGTGCGAATGGCAACCTAATTAATTAGGTACGTCCTCTTCAGCCACTCTAAACAGGAACATGCGTAGTTTTCTTTCGAAGCTAATTGCAATCTCACTCCCTCTTCCATATACTAAATTCATTTTAAAATCGTCCTACATTGCCGATGAACTGATGGAATTATTGGGCCAAAGCCCATTAATAATTTTTATAATTCCTAGAAAATCTCAAAGGCCCATAAGAAATGGTGGGAATGCAATATTTAGTACTACATTGCTTAGTGGAGGTGGAGGGGACCAACTTATAAACTTTGATGCTCTTGTGATCTTGTCTTCCTTACAAGTGTGAGAAAGAGAGAAAGAAGACCACAGCGCGCGCTCGCTTGCCTTGTCGGGCGGGGGCGGGGCGCGACCGCGCATCACCTGCGTGAATGGTCCGCCAAAATTTGGCTCAAGGGCGCGGCTTCCTTTTGCACTTTATTTTTGCTGCGAGTCTAATACGTTTTCTGTTTTGGAAACCGACTCGGTTTTAGATTCGCTTAACCCTAGCGATCTCTCCTATATAAACGTACGGGCGCCGCCGCAAAAACGATATCTCGAACTCACCTAGGGTTTTAGCCTCTCTTGCTGCTGCGCCGCCAAGACTACTCCATCCCGATCGTCGGCGTGCACCGTCGAACGTGAGAGCAGGTCTTCGGAACCAGCGCCTTCGGCGATCCTGCACCGGGAGAAGGCGAATAAGGTTTTTGGGAAGCGCTCTGCGCGACTGCTCGATCGCTTCTACCACGGTGCGTCTTCCCCGCCGCGTGAGCCAAGCACGTCGCTGTTTTCGTCGTGACGCTGTTGAACGTCGTCGTCAACTCCTCTACTCCGTCGAGCCGGAAACGTACGTACCTTCTACCTGTATTATGTCTTCCATACTAGCATTTATGTTCTATCTCTGCATGATAGTTATGGATAGTATGGTAGATGTGTTCATCTTCTCTTGCTTATTAGATATGTCTAGATCTTGCGTAGACTTGTCTAATTTATTTAGCAATCTGTATATCATGTTCATGATTTATTTCTGGATTAAATTAAATCTGAAAGTGCTTATATTTCCAACATGAACTCACCCACCCACCGCCCCTATCCCTCAAAAGAAATGTACACCCCGCTCACCATAAGAATTATTAAGGTATTAGACGATTTGTGAACTTGTTCTCGTAGATGCAATATATATGTTCTGACTTTATACCAGTCACGTTTTATTTACGTATCACATAGTACAGAAAGAAGAGTTGTATATTTAAAGAGCCGAGAGGGACCAGATTGACCAACAATTTACTTCTGAAACGAACATGGTAAGATCATCTACTTTAGGTCTCGATACGAATCTTACAGACCTCGACAAGAACTACCGTGGAAGGCCGACCGACCTCCCACGTAAAAGTACAAGCGAATAACCATTAATAAAATTCAAATGCTCCAGCATCTGCATCTGGTTTGAGACAATGGTTAAAAAAATGTAGTAACATCTGCTACCACAAAGTTCTATATTAAAAAAAAACTGTTACCACAAGGGGCCCTTAATTAAAAAACAGTTACCACAAGGGTTAACTTAATTAATTTGCCCATGGCACGCTGTTTAAAGTGCAGGGGGTGTATCTCAGTGCCACCTCGAAGAGTGAAAAGTACAGTATCAGTGAGGAACGGCTCTGTCCAAAACGAGCAAGGCCATATGCAGGGCCTCGTGACGAACGGATTTAACCTTTGTTTTTATTTAATTATAAAAAAACCTTTGATTTTATTTTGATCTGCTGCAGTCGCGTGGAGAACCGTGCGTGGCGCAGACGAATTTTGACTTCCACGCTGCGGCTTTTGCCTCCGCCTGGGAACAAAGAGTCAAGGAACAGAGATATACACCAGTAGTATATTGGGTTTTGTTCGATGCACGCGACCCATGCAAAACCATAAACTTTGGACGATTTTGGCGATGCGTTTGGGAGTCATCGTTGGGTCCTTCGCGGTAATGTCTGTTGGTTTCTCTTTCTTTGATTCCGGATCCTGGAATTTCTCATGTGGTGGAATAATCCAACTTTGTTCCACAAGCATTTCGGAAAGTAACGGCCATGCGAATGCAATTGCTTCACATGCTTCACAACAATGTTGCCTAGTAGCTTCGAAGTTGATGTTAAACGATTGAGAATGTTAAATTAAAGTGTAGCTAGTAGAACATATTCGATTGGGAGAATATATGTTCATTGAAACATGTTTTTCCCGAAAGACCTTCGTGGAAGTACGTTAGCATGCTTTATATTGTCATATTTGATAAAGCAGTAATTCTGGGCTAGACTTTAGTGTAGCACAAGGAGGGCGAGCATGTGGAGGTACTAGTAATAAAAATCGAGTGCACTCGTCAGGAACAATATGAGAAGAAAATAAAGGGGAAACAAAAATCAAATGTTCGGGGATCTGACACTAATTGCAAGGCGATCCAATCCAACTTGTTAGTGAGTGGTGTTGTGGTTAACCCCACTGATTGCTGTGAAGTACGAATTGGAACAAAAGGGCATTTCAGTACACCAAAGGTACACCCATTCTCTTGACCGCCCACGTCACTTAAAAATAGAAATGCCCATGGAATTTGGGTGCCCTTAAACCAGGGCACGGACCACTCTTGCCCATACAATATGAAGCAGGAACCAAGAAAGCAAGACGCACTTCAACCACACTGACCTCTGTTTTTTTTTTTGAACAACAATTATAGTCGCTGATCATCTTTATTTGAGCCGTTCAAATGGCTGTGGGGATTCGTACCACCGAAATCTAGTCAAACCGATCCAAAAGAGCCCCGTAGATCATGGGTGATTATGATTACCATGATGTGCATTACTAGTATACCAAGTAGCAGCAAGAAATTCTCTTTTTTGGGTCGTGGATATGCTCTAGGGGTCTTCGTTCATCATCACTAATGGCATGCTTAGATTAGCGCCGGGCTGGTGATATTATGAGCTTTCACAAGATCGCTCGTGGATCCCCAGGTGCAGGTGACGCCAGCCTTTCTGGGATTTCTGGCCACGCATGCGTGTAGATTGGACGGCTCAGATCGAACCGTCAAGTCCATCCGTCTGCTCGCACAGGTGAACGTGTTCCGGCTGATCCTCGTCAGGGTTCGTGTCCGGAACAGAAGTACTGTACTAGGTATAACCGTATAGCTGTACGTATGGGAGCATGGACGCTGGTACGCGAATGATCCAGGGGTCGACACGTGTCCCGGTGAGGTTCACGGATATGCAGCGACGTCAGCACGTTGGGTCAGGCTCACCAGGCACGTCCCGCGCGCCTTCGCTGCAACGAGATCGTGCTTGCGGGTCTAGCCTCGCATCTAACCTATCCACCTATCGCAGTTACAAAGTAGAAAACATCTGCTTTTATTAAAAAGTACTAATTAGGAGGATAAACCGTGGGTAATAAACCTATCATCGGTTAATTTCGCTTGATCACGCTTGTAGGGTTGAGAAATGGGCAGATGAGGAATCTCCGATTATAACGAACCTTTTTCTTCTGCGAAGGAAAAGTATAGTCGACTTTAGAAATGGAAGAATTAAGCAACCAGTTTCCTCTTTCTGAGAATGTGTAAACTTGTTCTACGCACGTTTTGATTCTCTTTAAAGAAGAGATCGAGCAACGATCATCCTGGTATACTACAAGATCTTGATTGCAATCGTTTTTGTTTATGTGCCAAGATCCAAGCCGGTCCTGTAAGATACGTTTCATTCGGGAGGAACATATTCTTGAATACTACAGGCATCAATCAATTTGCACAACATCTTAATTCAACAATCAATGGCACACCGTGTCATCCCTAAAACTATGGTCCTCCCCGTGGGCGAGTCTCTTTCCGTCTATCCACAGAATTATAAAAATGCATATGTCTCGTCCGTGTGTTTTGTCACATTATGTATGCCGTAAATATACGTATTTAAAAAATACTTAATCAATCTACTCAGCCAAGATAAAGTGCAATCAATAAAGTACCTTAAAATTAATTTTCTTTTTTGACATCGAGACAGCAAGCCCGAGCCTAGTTGAGAACGAATTCCACTCACCCGTCCGAACAGCAAGACATCAAGGCAGTATGTTAATAAGTGGTACGTGGGTGCTAGTACGGTAGTTTCAATATTTCCAACTAATAAGCATTATGAAAGTAGTACTGAAAAAAGAAGAAGATCACGGAATGGTGATGAGTAGAAAACCACCGGACGAGCAGCAGCATTTGGCCGGCTGCAGACGATTTCAGCGGGCCGAGTTGGCGACATGTGGTGCGTCCATGGCACGCCCGGGTAAACGGACAAAACGGAAACTCTATACATCTACCACACACTGCAGCAGCTGCACGGCCCGTTGACTCCTTCCGTTAATGACCTCACGGTGAGCCAGCAACCACGTCCGAAAGCGGATTAATTAGTCCGTAATAAGCGTCCTGCTAATCACTCACTGTCCACGGCGCCCATATAAAGGCAGCACCACCCCGCCCCTCCCCGGAGCCAGCACCACCAAATCCCCGGAAAGCGCGAGCAGCGCCCGCGGCGTCGCCGTCAGAAGAGAAGCCGCGCACAGCCATCAATCCGTCCCCCTTCAATTAGAGGAGCCAGCGAGCGAGCGGTGGGATTGCGGCGACGAGGTGATCAGCAGGAGGGAGGGGAGGGGAGATGGGGAACTGCCAGGCGGCGGAGGTGGCGTGCGCGGTGGTCCAGCACCCCGGCGGCAAGGTGGAGCGGCTGTACGCGGCGGCGACGGCCGGCGACGTGATGCGTCGCAACCCGGGGCACTACGTGGCGCTCGTGGTGCTCCGCGTCTCCGGCGTGAACGCCGGCCGGGAGCAGCAGGGCCCCGCGGTGGCCGGGAAGGGAGGCGGCGGCGGCGCCGCCGCGGCGAGGATCACCAAGGTGAAGCTGCTCAAAGCCAAGGACGCGCTGCTGTTCGGGCAGGTGTACCGCCTCATCACCTCGCAAGGTGCGCTGCGTTCCCGTCTCGATTGCTCTGTTTCTCGCTAGGAATCAGTGTACGGATGCTAATCGGATTTATTTGCAGAGGTGGCCAAGGCGATACAGGCTAGGCGGCAGGACAAGACGCGGCGGTGCGAGGGCACGGCCGATGACCGGCGGCAACGGCGGCCGGAACACGGAGAAGACCCGGCGAGCGCGCCGGAACGGACGCGGGCGGAGAAAGACCGGCACCAGCGGGGCGGCGGCCGAGGAGGGCGGCACTGGCAGCCGTCGCTGCAGAGCATCAACGAGTTCCCGAGCTGACCGCCGGCGCCGGAGCGGAGCGTGTTAGCAGTTGGTATAACACAGGGGCGTGGGGGAGTTAGTAGTAGTACTAGTAGGAAGGGAAGGTAGCAGATGGATCATGGATGTGTGTAAATTGGTTGGGTCGGGAAGAAAAAACTGCAGCAGGAACAGCGGTGGCGTCAGCCGCTCCCTGTAGTTCGGTTAATTTGGTTTGGTTGGGGACGGGACGGTGAACAGTAAACCACCACCGGCTTTGGTACAAGAGTAATTATCTCTGAACATAAGTCAAAATCCACAGTACTACAGTAGTATCTGGAACCTGTACTGTGGTCAAGGACACGTTTGTTCTCTCGTCCTCGCAATGTTGAGAGTACAGCAAGTTGCGGGCGCTGTTCCCTCGTCGCCGCCGGAGGGGTCCAAGCTGCCTCCTTGCCGGAGAGAGAGAGAGCATGGTCGATCCCCTTCCTCGCACCGAATCTGGGCATGTCGCGTTGCGAGCTTGCCACTGTGTCGCGGTTTCAGGTGGCTGCGCCGCCCGTACAACGTGCGCGCACTGCAGCACTGTTTGCGTTGCCAAGATGCGGTCCGCGGCTACAGAGCTCCAACACAGCCACTGTCAGGAACAATGCCATGGCATTGAGAGTTGAGACAGATCCAGAGATGGAGAGAGGATCTCTCCTCGATCCGGACCCACACGCAGGCCTCTCGCGGATTGTTAATCCAGGCCCCCGTTTGTTTCCACCCTTTAAAATTTATATACTGTCACATCAAAAAGAATCTTACTTATTTAGTAGATCTTTTATTAATTTAATAACAAAATCTATATCGCGACCCCCTCTAATTTGCGAGACGAATCTAATAATCCTAATTAATCTATGTTTAGCTACAGTGATGCTACAGTAAACATCTTCTAATAACACCATAATTACCCTCGTTGGATTCGTCTCGTGAATTAGATAGGGGATCTGCAATTAGTTTCGAGATTAGACTTTATTTAAGTACTTCAAAATAATAAAATTCTCTTTGATTTGATACCTCTAAAAATTATATAGCTAGAAACAAACATACCCAACCGTCATGTGCTTTCCCAATCCGCCGTTTCACATGGAACTGGAAAGAGGAACCTGCTGATCCGCGTGCCCAATGGCAATCGCCGCGCTCTGCTCTCTGCCCTCTGCGTAGCAGCACAGGCGGTTCTCAGACGCCCGCCGAGCCGTTCACGTCAGGCGGATACCAGCGCACGGCAGTGATGATGGCCGGCACGCACGGCTCCCGCAGCTCGTGCGCGGCGAGCAATGATGCCGCCGCGAAAAGCCGGCGGCATGGCGCGTCTGCGCTGCGTGGGTGCCAAAGGCCGAGCGCGCCATCATGCAGGATCACGGAAAGGCCGAGCCTCTTTTTCTGGGTCCGGCCAGCGAAGAGAGATCCGTTTTGCTGAGGCGTGCCTTTTGCTGATGCAGGGCAGGGGCCAAGGAAACGGAGGAAAATCTGGCATTCTGGCTGGCCTGGCATGGAGATCAGTGAACGGGAGATGCGATGCAAGACTGCCAAGGAGCTCACAGACAGGGAGGGCGGACACGCAAGTGTACTAGACCAATAATTCAATGTACATTAACGTCATCTTGGTCTACTACTATATTACACAAATATCAGCATCACGTTAAACTGCGACGACAGCAACGCGGTTATGCCGGTTATCTTTAACGTCGCGATTGAAAACGACTAACGAGCAACGTATACTCGAACTGACGGGCACCATGTGCTAATCTGCTTCTTCTTTCTATGCGGACTACTTATTCAGTAACCAATTAAGGAGGTATTATCCCGTCTGAATTTTGCTCTGCGCTTACTGTACAGAAGGTGGAACACTCAATCACACCCCGATCAATGGCCAACTACTAGCTCTTTTGGAAGAAGATGGTCATGGACTAGTGACGCTCTTCCATGTTGACCGTACTGGTTCTGAAAGCACTGAATGTAAACATAATTTCGGGGTAAAATTGCTAGTATATGATAAAATGAGACGAACTTGCAAAGGAATTATTCATTCCTAACATTATTAGTAAAGTCAAAGAAAGTTTGGCAGAGCATGTACCCTACCTAGTTAATCGATTCTTTTTTGTTTGACAGTCGCATTGAAAGAACATTCTGCAAATCTGATCAACTGCTACGTTGCTTCGGCTGGAGTTCGTGTGTCAGACCGTCACTGTCAGGATGTTAGGAAGAGACGTTGACATGCGCAAAAGTGATGAAGCTCATGGCGACATATGGTGTTACGTAAGCCACCTACAGGTCTCCCGAAGAAGATTAGAGGTTTGACACGACGATTTTAATGATTATATGAGCTGACTTGCAGTCAGGACAAAAACTTGCTGACTCATCGGAACTGCTGTTGGTGCAAAGAACGTAAGCGGATGGCACAAACTAATAAAAAGGAAGGAAGATTATATTCGTGATGAGACCCGGAATAATCTTATCCGTGTTTTCGATTTGGGCTTTGCGGCAGTTTGCCGCAAGATTAATTGTTTGGATTTACGTGTGCGTTAGATAGGAACGTATCGATTAATGAAAATTGTGGGCTTCAATCTGTGGATTTTATATGCTCTCTGAGGCTGGAAAGAGAGTTGCCATTCCCAATAGCGTGCATTCTTGCGGAGTTTACTTGGTGGTTACAGATTTTTAGCAGGTCTGCACAGCCGTGAAAAGTTTTTTCTCTTTTTCCTTTTGAGAAGCACAACCCTGACAAGATGGCCGTGGAACAGCGAAACTGTTCAAAAAACAAAAAGAAATCGACTCTGTTTTGGAGATCAAAGAAAGCTAAAGAAGCCTTGGGCTACAAATTTCATCTCGTAAGGCCCATTAGGTACTTTCTCACTGACCGTGAAGCCATGTCAGCCCAGAAGGCTGGAAATCTTGATACACCAGCGTTCGCTTGTCCGGTTCCACATAAACCATCATGTACCTCTTTTTCTTGAATCGTTTCATCGTAACTTTCTACTTAAATTTTGTAATGAAAGTTTATACGAAAGTTTGTGATGAAACTTTATGCCGAAAGTTTGTGTGAAACTTCGTGATGAAAGTTACGGAAGTTTGTGACAAAACTCTTTGCTAAAATTTGGTGCAAAACTCTGCAACGAAACTTAGTACTATGAAACTCAAGGAAAAAAGTTTTCTCATATGCTATCCGAACGTGGTATGCTAGGAGTGGTCGCGCGCAGATTAGGGACCCCCCCCCCACACACACACACACACCAAGACTGAGACCAATTACAAGTGAGCTTAAATTCTCTCTGCCCCGGGTTCACTTCCACTCAGACCGACATTCAAAAGGCAATTATTACAAATACAACCGTTGTAAATTGGCAGCCACTCCCCCTGTCCCCTCTCTCATTGCTGCTGGTACCAAGAAGAAAGCCACATATGGATAGAAAAGTAAGCAGCAAGGGTTTAGGACTAAGAGCATCACCATCGGTTCGCGAAATTGCAAGATAATTAAGCCTACCCATTACAGATTCAGAAGGCCCCCTTTTTCTTTAGTAAAGGGAAAAACTACATGGCTAGTGGTAGCCGGATCCAAAGATCGAGCTACCACACAAGTGCATGCCATCCCCGGTAAGCCCACAAACATCTCTCTCCCCATTCGCGTAATATTATCTCCTCATGGTGTCTCTCGTGAGTCGCAAGCTTTGTGCATTGAGGGCCGAAGGCGGTGGGGGTGCGGACGGTGCGAGTGCGGTGTGGCGGGTGGTGGTGGAGACATCGAGTTAGGGTTCGGGTTTCCTCGGGAGCTACCTCTCCCTCGACCATGGAAGACGGGGAGCGGACCGACCTGGCGATGGGCGGTGGTTGACAAGTGGAGCTACGCGGCGGCGAGGCGCCGCCGGTCGCCGATGGTGGAGGTGGGCGGTAGGCCGGTGCCCGGCGAGGGAGCTCGATTGCACGGGTTAGGGGAGGGCAGGGATCGAAGGGCGGTGGATGCATGGCCGGGCGGTGCAGCAAGGCGGTGGAGCACCTCCTCGCCGCCACTAGTGGTCGCGAGCGAGCGGAGGTGTGGTGGTGCGCAACGGGTGGCGACGGCAGCCGAGGCCACCGGTGAGGTGGGCTGAGGAGGCGGAGGTGGTGGCCGACCGAGGAAGAGAAGAAAGTGTTCGATGTTTTACGAAGGATAAGGAAGGCAAGGAGGTTTTATTTTTTGAAAGAATAAGGCAAGGAGGTTGATAGCTGGTTAGTCCGTTCCTTTAGTAAAAATCCTTGTGGAAATATTTTCCGATCCCTTGTCCATTCTCATCTCTACATGTATTGTCCAATGTTGCTACCACACGAAGTGTTCGTGAGAACTCCCGACAAATCCGTGTGGAGGGAAAGATTGTTCCTTTCGAGCACTTCTAATCGATGGCGGCGTTCCTCCCCATCAAGCCTCTAGACGGCGCCGACGGCTACCTCCGTTGGAAGGACTCCTCCGCCTCCGTGCCATCGGCAACTGCTCTCCGATAACTCGTCCCGCAAGGAGCGGGACGCCGCCGAGAAGTGGCGCACAATGATGCGATCTCCTTTTAGTGATATAATATGTGTGGCAAAATATGAAGATGTCACTAGTTGGTACATTTTATGATGTTTCTAAGTTACATAGCACGTTTGTGATGCCAATTCGATGAAGCGTCGAGAAAAATAGATCACAAATAAAAGTTACCTCTCGCTTGTGACGGATATGTTATTTTTTTATGATAAAATGTGTCATGGAAGTCATGGGTTCAGTGATGAAAGTTTTGTCACAATTCTAAGGATGTACCATAGGCTAGATAATGAATCATACTTTATGGGCTACACTATTTTTTAGTCGAAAGAAGAATTATATTAATATGTACTTGAGTACATACTCAACTTATAAGCACCATGTAAATCAAAGAGATTGCAACCGATAACGAGTCAATATGTAGCTCCAAAACTCAATTTCAAACCTATGTGACGATCTGTATGAATGACTACACAAGCAAATAGCCTTCTTGCGCCATAGACGGCTCAACCGAAGTAGTGCCACAGCTCAATGAATGACAACCAACATTCCTGTAGGCGGAATTGAGCATCATCTTCTTTCTCATGTCTCCCTCCTTCTCGCTTCGCCACGAAGAAGAAGAAGAGAAACTAGACTTAAAGTTCTCACTAGGCCTCCATCGTGATTGGATCTAATCACGACAAAACGGAGAAGGGCCCAAAGAATGTTATTTCATGGCAGCGACATCATCCACGCCTCCATGTCTCCGTCCGGAAACCTAATTCTTTATGTTGTCGGGAAGTTGTTGACGTCGTCGCCGTCACCTTCATCGGAGCCACCATGGAGAGACCAAATCCATCATTCCTCTTTGCCGTTGCTAGAGAAGAAGAGGATGAAAGAAATTCCCAATACCAAAATTCTTGGCATGAAAAGAATTCCACCCTAATTTACGACTCTATTTAGACTAAATTATTAGAGAGACGGAACCCTCGCTCCCTTCGGTCCTCGACAGATTGCCGGAGGGAGGAAGGGAGGGGGACAAAGGCGATGGAGGAGACAATGGCTTCTCTTGACGGCTATGGCAAAGGGAGATGCAAATAACACCAGAATCAGCTATTCATCGCCACTAGCGAGTCATGCATGCATCATGCGTGATGTTACGAGAAACACTTCCATTATTTTAGTTACTCATTTTTTCTTCTTCTTCTTGAGAGGAATACAGGCTACACAGTTGAGCTTGGTCAACAGAGGCACAAGAGCGACGTTAGCATTTATTTTAACACAAACATACAACTCATCTCGCTGGACTAAAGGGGGCACGTGGCTCCATGGACAGAAAATCCAGACCCATTTTTAATTTTTTAAATTTATTTGATACAAAATATTATAAAAAACTAGATAATAAATGTTGATTTTGGTGAAAGAATTTCGCAAAAACTCATAAGTTTGAGTGGTGAAAAATTGAGCAAGATAAAATCGAAGAGAAAATACATAAAAAAGAATATTGATCTTGTCTTCAATCTTCTATAATTATTTGTTTTAATAAACTATGTGTTGTAAGAACAATTTATTTTTCCAAGACTAGAACTCATGTTGTATGGATAATTTATTGATTGTGAGTTTTCATTGATGTTATACGAATTATGTGTGCTACATATGTGAGTTATATTGTTGCAAATAATATGCAAAGTTCATGTCAAAATTTCAATTTTTATGTTTCGTTTTTTCTTTCATTTAATATCGGGTTTTCTTTACCCCACTCGGTCTACATGTAAACCTATGTGTTGTAATGGACAATTTGTTTCAACTCATGTAGTATGGAGTCTATATACATTGTGAGTTTTTAGGAATATTATATTGATTGCATGTGCTTAATATGTGTTGGATTGGTGTAAAAAATATGCAATTTTATGCCAAAATTTTGAACCTTTTCATTTCTATTTTCCCCATTTTTTCCAATTAACATCCGTTTCCCGTTGCTTCAGGTCGGTAAACCGCAAAACCGTGCAGTTTACCGCCCAAACCACTCGGTTACCGTGCCGAAAACTGCTCTAGCTTTAGACGAATTTGAATTCGTGGTTTGTGGGGTTTGCTTAGCAGTTTTCACGCTAACCAAGGTTACCGTGATATCGCGTGAGGGGTAGGGACGGTTTGATCGGTAAGTTAAACCTTAAGGGACTGTTGCGACTCATGGAATGGGAAAGGTTACTGGCTGCCGGCGGAGGTATGTTTGTGAACTGCCGGCTATTGAGCCTGTTTATTATATGGGTTCTTGTATCTTCCCTTTTCAGTTAATATGCAGATGTCCGTAATTGTTGCTACCGGATCACTCTTTGAAGCTGGTTCCACGATCTGATCTTATTTATGATGTAGAGGCCATGCATGACTCCATGAGCATGCTTGTGTACTTATTCGTGAAGTTTTCATAATCCTTCACGAGAGTTGCATCTTTGCAGCCTTACGTTTCTGTGGAGCGTGCAGTTTACAACAGTAGTGCTGCTTGGACAGTGATATAACATATAACGGGGTGCCAGGGTGGTGAAGCGGAATGGACAGTGATATAAAACGGGGCACCATTCTTTAACCAAGGGCATGATAAACATAATAACCGCACAAAAGTTTTGTAAGATTTTAGATTGAGATTTTGGTCTATAGGATAGGACACTCTCAAAACATTATTTAGTCTAAAAGAAAATTGGTTTTTAAAAGGCAGCACGATAAATGTAACCCCATGCGTGCCGTGCCACGAGGCCAAGGATCGGGCATCATGACTCGACACAGCCGCTGGACATAAAATAAAGAAAGATCCCCCTCAACTATCATCGAAGTCCGACTTTCCTCCCTCAAGCTCTTTCCTCCCTCAAGCTCTAAAGCCGGTTATCTAACCCCCTCCAATTCTCAAAACCATTTGATTTAACTTCATGTCCGCTTTGAAGAGTTGTTTTGGCTGACGTGGCTGGTGGAACCCACATGTCATGTGTCACGTCGGCATTATGGGTTCTATCAACACCTTTTTTCATGTAAAAGAAAAAAAGCAAGACGCTGCGCTCGCACACATCTCCGAGCTCGCTCTGCGCAGCATCGGCCCGCACTGTCCCGACGGCCCTCGCGCTCGCCGGCGCCATCGAGCTCCGCACCGTGCTCGCTAGGCGTGTTGAGGTCACCTGCGCTGTTGCTAGCCTACCCTGCCACTTGCCTACCGGAGGACCACCTTGACGGCGTGCTCCCTGCTCCGCGCCGCGGCCTGCTCCCTCGCTCCGATCGGGTTCCGCTCGGCGGCGCAGCACCGTGTTCTAGCCCATGCGCGGCCGACCATCGAGCGCAGCCGGACCCCGGTTGCGAGATCGAGCACGAAACGCCTCCTCCTCCCGACAACCGTTGTCGCCGCCTCTTCTCGACCGCCACGGCCCCCTGCGCCACCGCCATGTCCTACGTGCGCGGCTCGGCGAGGCTCCGCGGAGGTCGATGAGGAACGTCGTGCTCGGAGAGGCACCCCGCGAGGCCCTTCCATGAGAGCGATGCGAGGCCGGCGGGGCCCGAGGGTGCCGAGGCAGGTGAAGGGGGTGGGAGACGAGTGGTCGACCCATCGTGTGTCCGTGCGCTTGCGTCGGAGCTCCGGTGAGCTCGCCAACGATGGCGCGGAGGGGCCGTGGCGGCGGTGGCGGCTAGGAGGAGTGGGAGAAGGGGGAGTAGAGCAGCGGTAGGGGTCAACTCGGCGGAGGCGCAACGTCTTTTTTTTACATGAACAAAAACCTTGCATGTGTTGGTGGGGCCGTAATGCTTATGTAGCACCTGACATATGGGTTCTACCAGCCACGTCGACCAAAACAGTTCTTAAAACCGGATAGGGAGGTAAATAAAACGGTTTTAAGAGTTAAAAAAGATTAGATAACCGGTTTTGGAGTTGGGGGGGGGGTGGGCTTAGACTTTGGTGAGAGTTGAGGGGGAAAAAGATTCTCCCTAAAATAAAACATGTTGGGCTTTTCAGGTCCGGTCGTGCCATGCTAGGCCGGCCGTTTGGCCTGCTCTACTCGGGATTGAAGCCCCATGAAGCCTCGGGCTGTAAATTTCGTTTTTAGGCACCTTGGGAAGGGATGTCGGTCCGGAAGTTCGAAACAAATGAAAAGTGAGCCCAATATTCTGTAGCTCGACCTCACACTTATAGGTGGCCAAATGGGCCGCCGGCACGGCACGGCCCAAGCCCGTGAAAGCACGGCCCGTTTAATATCGGGCCGACACGGCACGAATTTACTATCGGGCCGTGCCGTGCCGACCCATGGGCGGAGGTGCCGGCCCACGGCACGGCACGAAATATGTTTAACGTGCCGGGCCGGCCCGTTAGGCCCATAACAATAACGGCCCGAAATTAAATATGTAGCCCATTAGTAAGAATAAAGGGGCAAAAACTGAGGGAAGAAGGGGGATTCGAACCTGCAACCTCTTGGTTGAGAGGGAAAAGCCTTCCCACCTCACCGAGTTCACTCATTTGAGTACAGGAAGATATGTATTGTATTTAATACCAACATTTCGGGCCGTGCCGTGCCGTCCACCGGGCCGAGGCCTCGGCCCAAGCACGGCCCGCAGCGTCGTGCCGGGCTGGCCCGGCCCGAAATAATTTCGTGCCGTACCGGGCTTTTTTTGCGGGCTACCGGGCGGCCCACAAAGCCCGGCCCATTTGGCCACCTCTACTCACACTCCATTCAGACATGCGGGCATTCAAAAGGCACACCCAACCGTTAAAAAATCTAACCGTTGGAAATCGGCGAGCACTGTCCCCTGTCTCCTGCGCCATTGCCTTTCCCTTCCTTGCTGCTGCTGCTACCAGGGCGAACGCGCCACTTTCGAAAGAGAAGTAGGCAGCGAGGCTTCAGGAGTAAAAGCATATCACCATCAGTTGGTGAAATCGCAAGGTAAGCCATCACCGATTCAGAAGGTCCCTTGCTCCCTAGTCAATCCCTCTCGATATTGCTTCTGCACACCAAGTGTTCATGAAAATCTCCCAATGCATCAATTCTTTCTCCGCAGGTTCTTGGATCGATGGCGGCGCTCAAAATCAAGCCGTTGAACGGCGCGGACGGCTACCTCCGGTGGAAGGAGTCGGTGCTCCTGCGCCTCCACACGGTCGACGTCGCGCACGTGCTCACCAAGGACCCGCCCTCCGGCGACGGCGTCTCGCCGGAGGCGGCGGAGAAGTGGGCGCGCGAGGACGCGATCTGCCGCGGCCACATCCTCGCCACGCTCTCGGACCGCCTGCTCCCGGACTACGTGCGGCACGCCACTGGCAGGGCGGTCTGGGAGGCCGTGGCGCGCACCTACGACCTGGCGTGGAGCCCCATGTTTCTGGAGCCCATGTTCCAGAGGTTCCTCACGTTCCAGTTCGAGGAGGACGAGGACGTGCTGGAGCAGATCGCGCACGCGGAGGCTCTCGCCGCCACCAAAAGGACTCCCCGCTCTCCGACCGCCAAGTGGCCCGCTCGATTTGCAGGAAACTGCCGGGGAACCTGGGATCCCGACTGAGAGGACTGTTGGTAGATGGTCCCTTGGGCATGGACAAAGTCTGGAGAATCGCTCGGACAGAGGAGGAGATTCGCATTCGCAATGCAGAGCTGTACCAGACACATGAGTCGAGTGAAGAAGAGGAGGAAGTCAAGGGGAAGAAGGGGAGTCACAGCCGTCATCGTCATTTCGCACCGTGATACTAGCTTGGTTTGATCAGTACTGCCTTCATGTCATGTTGCACGGTCTTTTATCTGTATCTTTATTTTTCATCATGTTAGTGATCGCTGAGACTCCAAAAACAAAATGGTAACCGGATTTCTGCTGATGAGAACTAAGTGCTGGATATTGTTCTATGGCTCTTGTTAACCGATTTGCAGCAATTTTCATTGCGGGGTCACCATCCGACGGCATCATGATTCGCATCAACTGACGAAGACCGTCACTTTCATGTAACTTTGACATTCTGTTTATTTGGTTATTTGCATCATGGTAGCGACTGCTGAGACTCGTGCAAAAGATACAGGTTACTGGCTGCCTGCGGAGGAATGTTCGAGTACTGCTGCTTATTGAGGCTATTTGTTCTATCGTGTTCTGTACCTTCGTTTTCTCAGTTACTTCATACGCAGGTGTGCGCGATTGCCATTGCCAGGTGAGTCATTCTTGAAACTGGTACCACCATCTGATGCCATCATGATGTATGAGCAGGCTTGTATGCTCATTTCCGAACTGTTCCGAATTGTGGCTATACAGTACTCTTCTAGCAGCTGTGCTTGTTTCCTACTGGCAGCCGTGGTAGAAGATGGCTCAACCATGACATACACCCTTCCAAGTCCGAATCTCTCTTTCAAGCCTAGTTGGTTATCGCCAAACACAATATCTCTACAATGTACAGGGCAGTGACATAAGGCGGTGCCTGGGTGAACCGGTGCTCAACTCCATTCCGTAACTAAGAACGTCAACTGAAAACAAAATGTTAGATTTAGAGTTTCCATGTCGATCATGATCGTGATTATTTAACAAGATAGCATATTAGAGGACGTGTCTGAAGCCGAGATACTTAATTAATACTCCCTCCTTTACTAAATTGTTGTAGCCATTGACTTTTTTCGTGACGTTTGACCATTTGTCTTATTTAAAAAATTTCTTTAAATATAAAAAGTTATATGCTATATTTCAAGTTTCTTTAGTGATAAAATATATTCTAAGAAAAAATATCATATTTTTTAAACTTTATTTGAATAAGATAAATGGTCAAACTTAAGAAAAAGTCAACTAGCGACAATAATTTAGTAAGGGAGTAGTATGTTGAATGACACAAAGCACATATGGATATCGCAAATCCTGAAATTCAATTGTGATAAACTATTTTCCATGTTGTTTATCGTTCAAAATAATAATAATAATAATAATAATAATAATAATAAAACAGGGAGGCGTTTGATTTTTTTTGAGCTTAACAGTGAGGCGTTTGATGGCATGTTGTTCGCTGCACAGCAAAAGGGCCTTACCATCGCTATATGCAAAAGGCCGAAACGTCCATAACGGCCCACTTAGGTGTCTAGCTTCCAGCCCACACAGGTCGCTGCTGGTCAGAACTCAGAACTCAGGACGCAGGACGCTGCCAGTTCCACAAATAGTCACCGTCAGAACTCAGAACTCAGAACCTACCTGGCGTCTGCTGGTCTCCCATTATCGACCCGCTGCTCCTGCTCTATCAAGAACGCCCACACAGGTCGGAAACAGCATCACCGTCGATCGAAGGTACATTCCGCCGACATCGGACGTCTTCTTCTTCTCTGATCCCATCTCGCAACAAAAATTAATCCTCCCCCCGCAAAAAAATGCCTAGTTCGTCTTGTAAGGCGCACCAGGTGCCATATCGCTAGTTCGATCCTGCTGCACGCCAGGTGCTCGAGCAAATGACGCAGAGGATCGAGAAACGCTCGTCCCACGAACGCTAACGCCGCTTTTCATTGTCTACGTAAGGCGCGCTTCGACCGACCGATGGCGTGCCTCCCCATCCAGCCACTGGACGGCGCCGACGGGTACCACCGGTGGAAGGAGTCGGTGCTGCTGCGCCTCCACACCTTCGACGTCGCCCGCGTGCTCTCCGACGAGCCCCCGGACCCCGCGGCGGCGGGCCCGAAGACGCTGACGAGGTGGGCGCGCGACGACGCCGTGTGCCGCGGCCACATCCTCGCCACGCTCTCGGACCGCCTGCTCCGCGACTACTCGCGCCACGCCACCAGCCGCGCGCTCTGGCACGCCCTGGCGCGCACCTACGACCTGGACACGGCGATGCGCAGGGTCTGGCGTCTCAAGCTCGAGGAGTTCCGGTTCGACCGGGACGTGCCGCTGCTGGACCAGATCGCGCACGTCGAGGCCCTGGCCGTCGCTGCCCACTACGGCAACGATGAGTTCCTGGCCTACATTCTGTCCCGGAAGCTGCAGGAGGACATCGGCATCTCCGTCGTGTTCGAGTGGGACAAGGGTGGCATTTGCACCGAGAGGGTCTGGCAAGTTGCGCGGGAATATGTGTGCCGTGGCATGGAAAAAGAGCTGGAGGCGAAGGTGGCAGTGGAGGAGGGTCAAGAGGGGAGGGTGTGCTGGAGCTGCGGGATGCCGGGGCACAGTGCTAGGAAATGCAGGGCTTGCTGATCATTTTTGTCTGCACTAAGGAAGGGTGCTGTATGCTTCTTTGTTTGTGATGGATGGATGGCGGTCGTCAATTGAGTAGTTTATATCTGCTGGGTGATATGGACAGTTGGATGTTGTTACACCCCGTTTAGCGATAGCTTGAAGGGTTTTGATGCTAAGCTGAACTACCTGACTTGACTAGTTTAACAGTAGCTGAAACTTAAGTGGTTGCACAGAAACTATTGGGAATCAATCAATCATCAGTGCTTGTCGCAGTATTTTACAGCTTACCATCCGATACGACGGTGCATGCTGTTATAAACACTTTAATTTCTAGTGCAAACAATGTGTGCTGAATCAGTGGATTACCATCAGAACACTGTCTGTTGTCAGCTGTCTGTACCCACCTTACTGTTCCATCTCAAGCATCTGTGTTCCTTTCCTGTTTGTAACTGACTGTCATGTTACAAGATGCTTTGGTAGTACTAGGTTGAATCCTTTAGTTGCTCAGGTGAATTCGGTCTCCTTAGTTCTCAGTATTGTGATGTTAATAATAGCACATGTCTCCCTGATGGTATAAAACTAGGACTTGTCTAACAGCTGCTGGGACCCTAGCAGCTTGTCTAGCAGCTGCTGCTGGGATCCTGTGGATCCTATGACTAGTCTATATGACGATGCGTGATCTTACATCACATTGCAGGACAAACTATACATGGCTACCGAGAGATGCACTTATGATCGCTCTAATTATCGCTCTAATCGATCTGGAGTTTAGCACTTATGACAAAATGGAATATACCAAAAGTTCTATTATCTATGTACAGTTTTATAATATGCTCAATTGAGTGGATCTACACATATTTGCATCCTTGCCGCGCTTAATAGCATGAATTAAGACACCTACCAATCAAGAACTGCGATCTACGATATGCCTAAATTGTTCCTCAATACCAAAACATATGCACTCACGAAAAGAATTTTCTAAAAAACTATGCACTCGCAATTTATTCTATGAAACAACATACTTATATGCCTAAAAAGTATCACAACGGGAGTCTAACTCCTAGTTCGGCATGACTATATATAAATATAATTTTTAACGCAAATACCAGATCTTACTTATCAAACTCCTACTTTTGATCATGGAATCTCTCCCCGTGATCAAGCCGCTCGACGGCGGCGACGGCTACCTCCGCTGGAAGGAGACGCTCCTCCTCCACCTCAACACCATCGGCGTCGCGCACGTGCTCTCCGAAGACCCACCAGCACCGTCCGCTACCGGCGGCGCGTCTCCTTCTCCGGCGTTGGCGTCAGCCAGGCGCAGGAGGTGGGCCCGCGATGACGCAATCTGCCGGGGCCACATCCTCTCCGCGCTCTCCGACCGCCTGCTCCCGGACTACGCTCACCACGCCACCGCCAGGGTGCTGTGGGACGCCGTGGCGCGCACCTACGACCTCACTGTCGCCGCCAATTTCGTCTCGTTCGGGCGGTTCAACAGGTTCGCGTTTGACGACGGCGAGCCGCTCCTGGAGCAGCTCGCGCACGTGCAGGCCCTGGCCACCTGCTTCCCTGAGCTGTTCAGCGGCGATGTGGCACGGATCATCCTCCCCGCCGAGAAGGATGGGAGCATGACCATGGACATGGTTTGGGAAGAAGCTCGGAAAAAGGAAGAGGCTAGCTTGGCTCGCATAGAGGACGACATCACACGGAGGAGATGTTGATGACATGGAACCCAGAGGGGCACAGCTGCTGGAATTGCAAACAGCGAGGGCACGCTAGGAAAAACTGTACCGGGCTCGCCGCTGACAACTTTCTGAGTCTTTTTATGATGCTAGATTGGATTGAATCAAGTAGTGCAGATCAACACTCTCTAGTTTGAGAAAATCGTCTTATATTTAGTAATGCAAGAAGACACGCGCTCATATGTTTCTTGTCATATCGAAATTGATACTCCTTCCATTACTATTTGTAAGCATTTCTAGATTTCCGAGAAGGCAATAGTCAAGAGAGAAAATGTCATATATACCCTCATTTTACACTATCACATCAATTCTTCACCTACCCACCAACCTATCAAGTTTTGTCCTATTCCTAGAAATGCTTACATTTTGGAACAAAGTTTGAATGCTTGGAATGCTTAGATAAAGGAACGGAGGGAATAGTACCGAGTCGGTGGAACCCCGTCCGATGTCTTCCTCGATGCGAGCCAAGCGGAATAGGATTCAGTGACTTAAGGCACTCGGTCACAGTGCGCATGGGCCATGCATGACCGCTAGCCTGCTCATCAGCCAGAGTGACTTAAGTCGGTGGAATCCCGTACATATCTAGGCACGACAAGGCCGTACCATCGAGTAATAAGCACAACTCATGGATTCAGATAGGTGAGATGGATTTGATGCATCCCCTAAATTACCATTTGATGCATATGGATTTTTAGGCAAGTTGTTGAAGTTGCTCTTAACCTGCCCACAACTCGGTTCTGTGTTCTTCTAGCAATATGTCACCCTTTTTATAAGATAATGTGGCGTATGGACATATGCACTCATATGTTGTTATGTTTAAGTCTGATAACATTTTATTATGGATAAGATCTGTTAAGACCAAATGCGTCCGAGTCCAAACCACTGGATTTCTTTCAAGCACAATTAGATATTTTGATGTAACCACAATGAGTGTCTACATCAAAGAACTTAAGGTCCTGTTTGGATACAAAGTATTTTTGGAGTTTTATAAGAATACTACGGTTTACAAAATACTTTGGTTTTAGGAGGTATGAAGGTGTTTGGATGTAACAGGTTTTGTAGTTTTAAAAACCATGATATTGGTAAGAGTGCAACTATTTTTGGAGTTTTATAAACTCCACTCCTGACCTCTTTTTCCTAAACTATGGTTTTGGTTGACAATGGCTTTTAAAACCATGGTTTCTTAATACTTCAGTTTTGAGAAACTATAACATCCAAACGGGACCTAAATGACATTCGAAAGCCGACGGTGGTTCCTTAGCAGTTTTAGGTGTTTTAAAGCCGATTAAGCTAATCTCACTATTTCGTGTAAAGGCTAGATATACTTACAAGGTGAAGAAGCTGAAACATTATTTTCCTTTTAAGTAAAGGATTTCCTTATGTAAAACAAGAAATTATGACATTTTCCTTATAATTTCTTGTTGCTCCACTAGGAGGTTTTATGTGTTTGAGGTGAAACCGACGGTTTGGTCACTTAATTGTTGGACCAAGAGACGGTGTAATTTGCGAGACTTCAGTTATGGAAGTTGAGGCCTTTTGTGGAGTATTTGGTGGTTGCGTAGCTGCATGTCATGTGTCCCTTATTCCATTGTTTCTATTTTTCTTTGGCGTGTGCCCGAGATCATTAATATAGCATTTCTTACAATGTAATAATATATAATAGCTATATGTGCTTCTTTTCCGGAGGATACAAGGTCCTCGGATTGAAGTAGTTTCAAATCAAAGAAAAAGTTAATGAGAGAAATGGATTACTTTTGGCGGATGCAGCCGGAGGGCAAGTGGCGGTGAGTTAAATTTGAATCCCGGGTTTCTCGGAGCTGGCGATCATGGCGATTTGGCGAACTTGGTCCTCCCATCCGTGATGATCCTCCGATCCGGCTCCTATTCCTCTTCATCCCTGGATCACGGTAAAGTTCTCTCTCACTCGCTCTCCATGGATCTCCCTGGTTTGGATTTTCACCCGGGACTTGGTGTTCGATCAGCGGTTCCGGCAAGGTTTGGTCTTCCGGTCACCATGTCTAGTCATGTCGCCCATGGGAGCTTCGGACTGGTTGCTTCTTTCGGCCGCTGCAAATTTCGTCTTTGTCCGGACTCTGTGGGTTTAATTTTACAAGCCACTCTTGGAGGAAATGCAGTGGATTTTAGACCGGTGGAATTGGATGATCGTGTTTTTGAATTCTCGGTTTCGGACAAATTGGTTGGCTTTCATGTTTATGGACTCGGATCTTTCGAATGCTCCCAGTATAAGATCTTCTTTAATCTTTGGGGTAATGGAGGTGCATTTTGGCAAGATGAAGCTTGACGTTTCGAAACAGAGGAGGATGATTCCTAGCAGAAAGTTATCTCAAAAAGATCAAAGAAACGCTCATATGCCGATGCAGTAAGATCATCTGTTCTAACAGGGCGAATGCTACTCGCCTCAATCCTTTTCGAGGTGTTTTTCTAATGATTTGAGATGGCAACCAAAGAAGTCGGTTTTTGATAGATTGGTTTTCAGTCGTAATTCATCTCCTACTCGAGTCTCGGCGCAATCTGGATCTCCTCTCGCGAAGAACAAGGAACGAAGAAACAGGTCCCCTACTTCAAAAGTCCTAGGCCGGAACAGGCCGGTCACAAGCCCATCTGCCATGTCCGGTTCTTCTATTTTGATCTGTGGGAGATGTCTCAAGTTTGGGCATCATAAGCGCCTGTGCAGAGGCCCGCGAAGATGCAGAGCATGTTTCCGGATAGGACACCTTTCCTTTAACTGCTTCAATCGACCGACTAATCGCGGATTTGCTCCAAAAATCGCGCCGAAAGATTGCTTCCAAAAAGATTGGGGACAAACTCAAGTCAACGGATGGTTTTCGCTCAAAGCGCCAATGACGAGAGGGTCCCAATGCAAATAGACCCCCCATGTATGAGAGTTGGCTAGCTTTCTTAGAAGCAAACAAAAATCCTGGAACCGAAGAGCCGAGAGCTGGAACAGTAGCAACAGAGATAATACCGGCACAGCGTGATTTGCTACCCCATTCTTCGTTTCCTCCGCTTCAATCTATTACACATCATCCATCGCCGCCGCCGAGCTTCGGTCGGCGGACATGGCTTACCAACGTGCAGACCCGCAACCTTTCATGCCTCCAGGGTTTCAAAGAGTGGTTGTGCAAGGGCGCGATCGGATGGTACGGGCAGTAATCAGCCGTCCCCTTGCCCGCCATGAAGATATCGCGATTGTCACAATCGAGGATTTGCCACAGGATCAGGTACCATTTGCTGCAATTCATGAGCTCTTACAAGCTTTTCTAGAGGAACATGAGGGCCTTAGAATAGTCAGCATTCAGCCTTCTACCCTAGGTCGGGCCTTGGTTAAGTTTGAATATCTGTTTGATAGAGATAGGATGGTCAATGGGAGTCCGCATCGGTTTAATGGCAGCAGGCTCTAGTTTGTTCGGCATAATGAAGGCAGAAATCATAGGAATGTGGAGTTCAATCGTGAATGTTGGTTAATGCTGATGGGTTTTCCACTAGATTACCTGGAATAATGCTAGCTTGCGAGTGCCATTGGGGCTTTTGGTAGGATTTTGGCACTGGGAGGATGATCGGAACCATCTAGCTCGCCTCATTGTTAGGGCTAGGGTCCTTGACCTTGACAGAGTGCCTCAATTTATTGTGGTCACCGATGTCTGAAGGTTTTCAAGGGCACTCTTGGACTGTCCGAGTGTGAAGTGATTGAGCAAAGACTACTGGGGCAGCTACCGGCTGATGAGGAGCCTGCACCACAACCACTTGAAAATGAGGGTCTTCCTTTTGACTTCTTTGGTTTGGGCCAACCGCTGCAGAACAATGGACAACAGAACAATGGTCTAGATGACAATGAGGATATAGGTCATGATGCCCAAGCCCGGGGTCTTTGGCCGAACAGGGGTCAACATGAGGCTGAGCTTTTACAGCCTCAACAGGAACAGTAATGACCACCACATCCCTATTGTCCAAGTAACAGGAGCAACCCCAAAATGGTGGACCTATGGTTTTGGCAGTGAGTAATGAGAACAATGAAAGTGCTCCACATAGTCCAGCAGACTCAGTAAATTTGGATTTACCTGATCTAAATGAAGAAATACAAATAGAACAGGAAGGCGAGGAGGATATGGCACAATTTGGAGAGAACCAGGTGGTACTTGCATTAGCAGCAGTGCAAGAGCCAATTGCTTTTCTGCCTGAAGAAATACAACTTGAGAATCTAATCCCAGACATTTGATGACAATCTACTTCGAGTAGTCGACCAATTTGGGGAAGAGGCTGAGAATGGGGTCACCTGCAGAGGAGCTTTTACCTGCCAATTTTGATGAGGATAATCAGGAGGATCCCCATATTAATCATCTCGGTGTAGGCTTTATGCAATATGCTTCTGATTCCATAGTTGACCCAGTGTTCTGCTCAAGGATATCAAAGTCGGTGACACCTTGTCCAGCTAACTATGCTGAAATGTACAGAATATGGGCTAGATACTTTCAACCAGTTGGGAAACAAATTGGTGCAATTTCAGTTCCGAGAGGATTGGGGTCCTTTCTTCACCAACCAGCTCCTAACTCCACAGAATTTTGAATGGGCTAGGAAATTTCTTCTCTCTCAAGCTTGGCAAATTATAACAGATGAAAGTGCAGCAAATGAAGTTCCTTTTGTCTTGCCTGCCAAGTGTCCTGTATCTGAATCGATTAAATGTGCACATTTTTCTCGAAGAGCGGGAGGATGTAATCATGACGAGAGGCAGAAAAACATCGGGACAGCTCTATCTCTTTTGCAGCTGAAGGGGACAAGAAGGCTGATCTGCAGGGCTCATCCACAATAAGACACTCATCCACCGAGAAATATAACTTAACAGAACAGGAGGTCTCCCTAGCCTTAGTGCAAGGAAAAGAAAGGTTGTACCCACCCCTGTAGTAGTGACCGATGCAAGGAGGAGTGAGAGGCTTAAAGACAAGTCCAAAGGGTTCAAAACTACTCATTGTGCAGATAAAAACTGTTTTGGCTGCTCCTCTGTTCCTCCTAATATCACCACAAAGGTCATTAAAAATCTAGGAGAGCATTTCCGTAAGATACCTTCTATGGAGATATCCGAACAGGCCCTGTCTCGCAAAAAGGTGGCAAAGAAGTCGGTGATTGGTGTTCGGAAAAACACATAACGGACTACTAGCCGGAAAGAACAAAAACAGAAGCTGGTGTCCAAGAAGACAGGGATAGATCACAATCCAAAAGATGATGATGATAAGCAGAACCGGAAGAAGCCAAGGAAGTAGAGGACTTCAAGCCTCTCTCGCTACGAGAGGAGGAATTCTTAATCCCCTCTTATCTTTTGTTAATTTCTAATACTGCTACTGCCAAATGGCTGCCCTTTTGTTCTTTGTCTCATGTTACTATGGATCTGTTTTGTTGGATTATGCATAAGTGTGAAACTTTGGTGGTAATTCTTCACTTTCTCTGGAATCTGGTCCTTTTCCAGTATGATTTCTGTCTTTTTCTTGGGTCTCTCAATCCTCGAACTCATGCATCCGGTCCACCTCCGAATATTAATACCAAAAGATCTGTCACATCCTTTGGAATGATTGGCTGGATTGTTTTTTTCTTACGTGTTAAGCACATAAGACAGTTCCCCTTTTTCATACTGATCAATGGATAGCACAGCTGCGATTCAAAATAGAGATAGCATAATATTGTGTTGGAACATAAGAGGTATTAATGCAGAAAAAAGTGGAATGCAGTGAAAAGTAAAGTTGTAGAGAGTCAATGTGACATCCTATGTTTACAAGAGACAAAAAGAGAACACTTTGACATTCAATATATCAAGAAGTTCTGTCCCCAAAAATTAGACAGCTTTGATTTTTTACCCTCACAAGGAGCATCCGGAGGGATAATAACAGTATGGGATAGCAAAGTTTACAATGGCAGTTTGCTATTCCAAAATGAATTCTCCCAATCTTTGGAGTTCACCTATCTGACTTCCGGAGACAAATTTATTTTAACAAATGTTTATGGCCCGTGTACAAATGATGGTAGGGCAGAATTTCTGGAATGGTTTAAACAAGTTGAGATACCAGAGGATATGGATTGGATTGTGGTAGGGGACTTCAATCTTATAAGATACCCGAGAGAATAGAAATAAGCCAGGAGGGGACACTAACTTAATGTTGGCTTTTAATGAGGCAATTAACTCACTGGGACTGAATGATCTACCTTTGCAAGGACAAAAATTCACCTGGTCTAATAAGCAGCAAAATCCTCTTCTGGAAAGGTTGGACTGGTTTTTTACTTCTCCTTCTTGGGCTATAAAATATCCTGGATCTTTTACTACAGCACTCTCAAGGGACACCTCGAGATCATGTTCCCTGTACCATTACAATTAAGACCTCAGTCCCAAGAGCTAAAGTTTTTAGATTTGAAAATTTTTGGATGGAGCATCATAACTTCACCAACATCTTACAACAATCATGGCAAGTACAGAATCATCAACCTGATGCAGCAAAAAGATTGGCCTTGAGGCTTAAACAGACTAGATGCTCTCTCGAAATTGGAGCAAAAACTTGCCAAATTTGGCAAAAACCATTTCTAATAATAAGGAGATGATATTCTTTTTGGATATTTTGGAAGAAACTAGAGATTTAACTCTGGAAGAATGGAATTTCAGAAGGATTGTACAAAGACATTTGTCTAACTTATTGCATCAACGAGTTGATTTATTGGAAACAAAGGGGCAATATTAAGTGGGCAAAATTTGGAGATGAATGCACAGCTTTTTTCCATGCTAATGCTACAATAAAACATAGAAGGACCTATATTACTGTGTTGCAGGATCATGCTGGAAATAATATTCGAGCACATGAAGAAAAGGCTACACTTACGTGGCAAAGTTATAAAGAAAGACTGGGCACATCGGACTTCACCGAGATGCAGTTTGATCTCTCAACACTGTTGCATTCACATGAGGATTTGGATTTTCTACAACAACCTTTTACAAAGGAAGAAATAGACAAGGTTATTCAGAATTTACCAACACACAAATCACCAGGGCCGGATGGGTTCAATACGGACTTTATGAAGAGGTGCTGGCCTATCATTGCACAGGAGTTCTATGCTCTATGTCAAGGATTCTACAATGAAAGAATTTGTCTCCAAAGTATTAACAGTTCATATATTACCTTAATCCCCAAGGTGGAGTCACCAATTACAGTTTCAGACTATAGACCTATCTCTCTTTTAAATACCTGTATCAAGCTCATTACCAAATTATTAGCTGACAGACTGCAGACATGTATTTTAAAGTTGGTGCATCAAAATCAGTATGGTTTCATCAAATCAAGATCAATCCAGGATTGTCTAGCCTGGTCTTTTGAATATCCGTATCTTTGCCATAAGTCGAAAAAGGAAATGGTTATTTTTAAACTTGACTTTGAAAAGGCATTTGATAAAATTGAACATCAGGTGATCCTAGACATTATGCAACACAAAGGCTTTGGGCAAAAGTGGATTCGATGGATGAAAGGAATTTTTCAATCAGGCACCTCTTCTGTTCTTTTGAATGGGGTTCCGGGGAAAAGATTTCAATGCAAGAGAGGGGTAAGACAAGGTGACCCTCTGTCACCTCTACTTTTTGTTTTGGCAGCAGATCTTTTACAGTCAATTCTGAATAAAGCCAAAGACTTGGGAGCTCTAAAATTGCCATTACAAAATGCAGCTGGTCAGGATTTCCCCATTGTGCAATATGCTGATGACACTCTACTTATTATGGAAGCATGTCCTAGACAATTGCTAGCTCGAAAGCTCTTCTACATACCTTTGCAACTTCAACAGGACTAAAAGTTAACTATGCTAAGTCTATTATTGTTCCCATTAATGTTAATCAGGACAAAATGGAGATCTTGGCCGAACAGTAGGTCGTCAAACAGGCCAAATGCCTTTTACTTATCTTGGTTTGCCCCTGGGACTTACTAAACCAAGAGTAGAGGATTTCATTCCATTAATGCAAAGAATTGAGAAAAGATTGATCAGCACATCCTGCTTCCTTACACAAACTGGTAAATTAGAAATGGTGGTAACCGTAATGACTTCACTACCAACGTTCTACATGTGTACACTTAAGATCCCTTTAACTGTCATTCACCATATTGAAATCTATATGAAGCATTGTCTGTGGAGAGGGTCTGATATCACAAATAAGAAGCCAGCTCTTGCTGCATGGGAAATGATCGCCCTACCAAAATCAGAAGGGGGACTAGGCATCAAGAAAATTGCAACTCGGAATGATGCTCTTCTCATGAAAAACTTGCATAAATTCTATAACCATGCAGACTTACCATGGGTGCACCTTCTGTGGAACAACTACTATCAAGGATCAACTCTACCATGGCATAGAAAGAGGGGTCCTTCTGGTGGAGAGATATTTTGAAACTTCAAACCCAATACAAAGGAATAAGTAAGCCAATAGTGCGAAATGGGAAGACAGTGGCCTTTTGGGAGGACATCTGGTCGGGGGGTTCTAAAAGAGAACTTCCCGAACTTTACTCTTTCACAACAAACAAACATATCAGTCTAGACCAAGTGATCTCATTACAACAGTTGACTGAACTTTTCCAACTACCTCTTTCGAGTAGAGGCATATCAGCAATTACAGCACCTACAACAATCTGTGCAGGAACTTCAAGTAACGAGATGAACATGATCGGTGGATATACATATGGGGGACAGCTTCTTACTCCTCTTTAAAGGCATATAAAATCATGATTGGTCATAGGCAGGTGCATCCGGTGATACACTTGGATGTGGGCTTCAAACTGTCGGATGAAACATAAAATTTTTTTCTGGCTACTTCTTGAGGGAAAGAGTTAATACAAGGGGAGTATTGAGAAGAAGAAATATGCATCCGGATGACTACAATTGTGAAATGTGCATACTCCAGAGAGAAGAAACGGTCCATCATCTGTTTTTAAGCTGCAATTTTGCAAGAGCTTGCTGGCTTTCAATTGGCATTCATATCTCTTCAACCATACCAGTAGAACAAGCCATTCGGAGAATACGGAGACAATTGAGAGTACATTTTTACATGGATGTGATCATCATAATGTCCTGGTGTATTTGGACAACAAGGAATGCATGGATTTTAATGGCAAAGACCCAAGGGTTCAAGACTGCAAAGAAAACTTCAAGCGGGAGTTTGCTCTTGTTTGTTATACATAGAGCAAAGGAAAGTATAAAGAATGAGTTAAAAGAATGGCTAGCAACATTGCCATAGCTTTTTTGTTTTCTTTTGTTGTCCTTTTCTTTTATTCTTGGTGCTTCTTTGTAATGTCCCTTCTTTTTTTAATTAATAAAAAATCAGCAGGGGAGTTTTTTTTTCCCCTCCTGTTTCATAAAAAAAAAGGATTACTTTTGGAAATGCTGAAATTTTATTTTTTATAAAATTTTAAAATAATAAACACTATAGCAATAACCTACTATAGCCACGGTTGTGGGGGAGGGTGTAACATCCTGGCCCATGACTTAATAGGATTGATAGAATACTCATGTCAACAAGTTGCAACTTCTTTTTCGGAAGTTCATCTCTAAAGAACTCTAAGGTTAAGCGTGCTTGGTCCGGAGCAATTTAGAGATGGGTGACTGACCGGGAAGTATTTCCGGGTGTGTATGAGTGAGAACAAAGTGTACGTGAAAAGACTAGTGTTGGTCCGTGGGGAAATCTTGAGGGCCTATTAAGCTGCCAGGTGTAAGCGGGCCCGGTCCGGAGCGGCGGGACGTTACGAGAGGGGCTCTACAGCTGCGGTCAGCCCCAACCATGTTATGTTTTCAAGACTACAGAAAATCATATGTCGCCTCGCTATAGTGTCTCACTATAGCCACGGCTGACAACTTGAGCCGTGGCTATAGTGGTATACTATAGCCACGGTTGACATGACTTATAGTGGTATACTCAGGGGCGGTGCTGGAATAGGTCCTGGGTATTCACGGGAATACCCAACTTTTCCGAGGAAACATCGAGTATTTGTATGTTATAGCTTAAAAAAGCAGCCAGCCTAACAGCCTATAGCCCATAAATGAACGATAGTGAAGTCTTGTACTCATACCTGTAGAAAAGAACAAACAACCTGCATTTTTAATCCATGCTAGTGTGGGTATTTTTGCCTTTATGATAGAACAGTTCTTGTGGTGCAGCGTTACGAATACCCAATCACCAGATCTTTGCTCCGCCACTGCCACCTACTGTAGCCACGATCAATTTTCTTTACCGTGGCTACTTGATTTTGGGTGGCGTGGCTATAGTTTAGTTTTGTTATAGTGAAAGTTAGGAAAAAGTCCATTTACTCCCCCAAACAATTCACTATGTCCAAATTACATCCCGAACAAAATTTTGGCTCACTTTACTCCCTCAAACAATTTAAGTTGGCTTAGTTTACTCCCTTATGCAATTTCTTTTGTTTCTCTTTGTACGATATAAATTTAAAGTTCAAATTTTGCATGTTAATAGATGGTACCATTCTCCATATACATGAAAATATTTTGTATTTTTTCTTAACTATTTTATATACAATTCTGGAACTATATAATTAAGATGATATTTGATGCTATTAAACTATAAAATTTATGTTTAAAATATATATCATATATTTTAAATATAACGTTTAATGAAAACTATCATTGTGTAAAATTTGAGCACTAAACGCAGCTTGTACAAAGGAAAATATAAAAAAGAATTGCATAAGGGAGTAAATTGTACCAACTTAAATTGTTTGGAGGAGTAAAGTGATCCATGATGTTGTTTGGGGTGTAATTCGAATAAAATGGATTGTTAGGGATAGTAAAGTAGACTTTTGCCTGAAAGTTATATCGCTTTTGAATAACATAACATAAAATATTAAATGTAAAAAGTTAAAATAATAATTCGCAAAAGGAACAAAAAAGGCTGCAAGCCCTGCTGTGGCAGGCGTGGAAGGCATCGAGTTTGTGGCTTCATGTCCGTGTTGTCCTTATTGTGTCGAGTTGGACGTCGTGCGGCCCGTCCCGTCCGGTCATCGTCGCGGGCACTAACCGCGGGTGATCGCGCGCGCGTGTGGAGTTCCGTCGGCTAACTGCATGACCTGGTCAACAATTAAGTTTTTTTGGATCATCGAAGATTCTTCACGTAGCAACATCTCAAAGAATATACCTATACGTGGGCTAAATACACGGAACGGCCTCGGTAGCATGTAATCCAGAGGGACACTGGACCAGACGACGTGCGCTGCCTTTTCGGAGTTGACCGAGAATCCAAAGCTGCCCTCCCTCCTTCACTTCACCCGACTATAAAAGCCTACCCCCTTCGGCCAAAGGAGAGCGCAGTGCCGATATCCTTCAGTTCAAGGCAATCTCATTATTACTACTCATGGTCTGTGTTTCATTCCCCAACCTGCATCTTTGATCATCATCTAGACTTAATTAGTTGTTGTTTTGATTTGCCTGTCGATATGATTAATTCTTGTCTCTCGATCGAGCAGGAGCAGGTACCCGGGTCCATGGCGTTCCTCCCCATCACACCGTTGGACGGCGCCGGCGGCTACCCGCGGTGGAAGGAGTCGGTGCTGCTCCGCCTCCACACCATCGGCGTCGCCGACGTGCTCTCCGAGGAGCCTCCCTCCGGCGACGGTGGCTCCCCGGAGGCGGCGAAGAAGTGGGCACGCGACGACGCTCTGTGCCGCGGCCAGATCCTGGCGGCGCTCTCCGACCGCCTGTTCCCGGACTACGTCCGCCACGCCACGGGCAGGGCTCTGTGGGATGCCGTTGCCCGAACCTACGACGTGCACGCGTCAGCCTTGGCCAGGGAGCAGCTCATCAACTTCCAGTTCGACGACGACGCGCCTCTAGATCTCCCGGAGCAGGTCGCGCACGCCGAGGCCCTGGGATTCGCCGCCGCGTTCTCCGACGATGAGGTCGCCGCCCGGCTCTACGAGAAGCTGCCGGGGAACGTGCGTAACGGCATCAACATCAGGATGTGGTCGGCCACCCCCAGATTGCGTGACCATGGAGGCCATCTGGGCTGTTGCTCGTGGGCGGCGGTTCCTTCACCTTTTCTGCAGGGAGCGCCGCCGGAGGATCACCGCCTGTAACTCGCCGGAAGGGTTTCATTCACCCTAACGACAATCTGGCTGGCACCTGTTAATCTCTTTGCGTAAGTTTAATTAGTTGCTTTCAATATCATCGTTCTAGTCGCAGTTCGATATCTTAAGATTTGTATTTAAATTAGCAGCTGGGAATTCCATGGATATATGTCCATATATTCCTGTTGTAATCTTCGCATGCTGTTTCCTGTGGATGATGTCATTTGTGGATTTCATATGGTGTTCTTCCCGAATTCTCTCATCATGACGATGGGCATGTTTCTTTCTGTAACTCAGGTGTTCCCTACCTACTAACGCCGTCAGGTCATTTTCACGAAAGGTCATCTCACCATGCATACAAGTTGTCAACTGTAAATCATACAATATTTTGTTTCAGGCATGATCATGTGTAGGTTCTACACTGCTGATTTTCAGTCTGAATTAAAACATCCTCTAGATGTTTTTGAGAAAGAGGACAGAATGACAAACACAAAGATCCTCAGAAAACTAGTTCAATAGTCATACTAGCTAATAAGCAGTTGCATTAACTATATTGAAGTTTATAAGGATACTTGTAGCCTTGCAAAACATTACTAAAAAAATCAATTTGTTCTTTCATCTGACAAACTAAGTAGCATGGAAGTGTAACAGATTAGCATATATATGTATTGAACCCAGTATATAGAAGCAGCTACAGCAGCCGTCCTATTCCATAAGAGGGACATATAGGAAGCGCAGATTAGTAGATTACCCTTCCGGTGGATGTGTCTTGTAAACCTTGGACAGGTTGACTCCCTCCTGGGCAACAAGTGAATAAGTGATATGATTACAAGGGACTTGTTCAGAAATATTATTTGGCTTACCCATCAGCTAGTTCCTCATGGATTGACATCTGATGCTACAACTGTATAATACCTGCCAACATATGTTTTGGAAAACAAGCCCGGAATGTGATAAGTTCAAGATTCACACAAAGAGGATATATAATGATATGATGATTGTCTTTGCAATTTCCTAACATGAAAGAATAATCAAGTATGAAGCAGTAGAAACAAATACTAAAAAGTATGTAAAATATTTAATTAGCAATCTGAAAAGAATAACAACTCTGAATGTCATGCCTCTATATCTGAAAAAGTAGGCTTACATCACAATTAAAAAACTCCCAACTACTCAGAATGTCACATTGACAAATTCCTTGTGATCAGTAATCTAATACTGAGTGCAGAGATTATATCCAAAGTAAAATTGTTTAGTTTTTTCAGGTGACCATTTTATTAAATTATCACCAGAAGCAGCACCTGGCATGCGTGTCACCTCCTCCTCAGGTTTGGAAGCATAGACTGCAAAAGATGGAGCTCATAGAGATCAATTTTAGGAATAAGCATATTATGAGCTGCATTCAGAAAGGGCATGTCTGTCTATAAAATCACGTCCATATCAAATGATAATTATCGTGTAAAAAAATTGCAGCTATTGAAGAACATCTAAAAAACGAGCTCTGAATTATTTCAAATTAACTGCTTTTCAAGAACTCTGAATTATTCCAAGTATTATACTGTCAAGTGTCAACAGCATGTGTCTTGGTAATGAAACATAGAATGAGATGGATTTCTATTTCATGGGGAAAAGGATCACAAGTTATTATTTCTGTGCTAATCCAATAACAAACTTCTAAATCTGGCATCGCAAATTATCAAACTAGCACACACCAGCTGAACTGAAAGCAGCATGGCAAAGGAGGCACAATCAACCGACAGATTTGGTTGATGTCCACATAGATTGATTCATGAACTATACTAACCTTGGTGGTCAGCATCCATGTGAAACGTTATGGAAGATCGATCTATTTTTGCATGGAGCCAGAAAACAAACCTTTAATTTTGGCAAACCAGCCTAAGGGGAAGAGATGATCGCGTATGCTGTATGCCGTGATGGCAACGATGTATGCATGCTCCAACCTGTTCGCGTACTTCGTATGCCGGCCTGCGGCGAACTCTCGACACCCCCAGGAGCTAGCGCATACGATGGAGGAGACACGAGCCAAGGTGACTTGCTCGACGACTGCGTGGCGAGGTCAGGCAGGCTATTTTGGCGACCTTGGCAGACTGGGTGGGCGATGATGCCCTATGAGAATTGGCGGCGACTACGGCCAGCCACGGTGATCGACGTGCTTGGTTTGTTATGCCTGCATGCGTGATGCGTCCAGGTGGGATTGTGAGGGTGCGAGATCCAAGCGCCCTCAGCCGTCCGATTTGTAAGAGGCACGTGAGGGCTCGTTTGTGTGCATTGAATCTGTGATAGGGAGCCTCTGTTCCAGTTTATTTGTTATTCTATCTCTTTTCTGTGTGTCCAAGTTCATATAACATCTTTTATGAATCTGAACAACCACTATATTAGTGCAGGGCAAGAATTTTTTTGGCATTGAACACAACCTCATGGTCGGTCCGGTGGCATCTTGCTTGGCATTAATTTAGAAACTTTTGACATCGGTGGTATAGATGAAGGTGACTTTTATGTCAAATTTCATCTTAGAAACATTAAATATGGCTTTAGATGGATACTAGTGGCAGTCTATGGGGCTGCCCAACCGGAGTTCAAAGAGGGCCTTCTTAACCGAGTTAGTTCAAACTTGTGCAAAGGAGAGCATCCCTTTACTTGTGGGGGTGATTTTAACATCATAAGAAATCCACAAGAAAAGAACAATGACAAGTACAATGATAGATGGCCATTCCTTTTCAACGCGGTGATCGATAGACTAGACTTGAGAGAACTAGAATTATCTAATCGCTCTTTTACTTGGGCCAATACTTTGTCCACACCGACATACGAGACCCTTGATCGTATTTTGGTAAGTACCGAATGGGAGGCTAAGTTTCCTCTCTCAACGGTCCGAGCCATGAATAGAGACGTATCAGACCACACACCCCTACTTCTTGATACGGGGAGGCCACAAAGCCTAACAAACAACCTTTGTTCAAATTTGAACTAGGATGGCTTCTTAGAGAGGGCTTTCATGAGATGGTGGAACAAGTTTGGAAGAATGAGAAGAGAGGGGGTACACCCCTCCAACGTTGGCAATTTAAAATTCAAAGAGTCCGCCAATTCCTTAGGGGATGGGCCAAAAACACTAGTGGTTCCTACAAGAAAGAAAAGGAGAATATAATTAGGAAAGCAGACGAACTTGACAGGAAAGCTGAAAAGCAATCCCTTAGTGCAGCAGAGCTTGACTTAAAGAGTTGCTTAAAGCAACGCTTAGTCCAAATGCTTAGAGAAGAAGAGATAAAGTGGTATCAAAGAGCCAAAACAACTAAGTTGTTATACGGCGATTGCAATACCAAATACTTCCATCTTATGGCCAATGGTAAACATCGGAGAACTAGAATCTTCCGCCTTGACCAAGAGGAGGGTATCATAGAAGGAGATGAGAATTTAAAACGTCACATCACTAACTACTACAAAGGTCTGTTTGGACCCTCGGAAGATAGCGGCTTCTCTATGTTAGAAACAATGACAGAGGATATTCCTCAAGTTTCTAGGGAAGAGAACGAAATACTCACATCCAATTATACGGAGGAGGAAGTTAAAAAAGCTATATTCCAAATGGAACACAATAAGACACCGGCACCGGATGGTTTTCCGGCCGAATTCTATCAAACCTTTTGGGAAGTTGTAAAGGTCGACCTTCTTGCACTCTTCAATGAGTTCCATAAAGGAGATCTCCCTTTATTTAGCCTAAATTTTGGTATCATTACATTGTTACCAAAACAAAAGGAAGCGAAACAAATCCAACAATATCGTCCTATTTGCTTACTTAATGTAAGCTTCAAGATTTTCACTAAAGTGATGACTAATAGGACGGCTTTAGTGGCCCAAAAGGTTATTAGACCTTCGCAAACTGCTTTCATGACTGGAAGAAACATCATGGAAGGGGTAGTGATTTTACATGAAACAATTCACGAGATGCATAGGAAAAAACTTGACGGGGTGATTCTCAAACTAGATTTTGAGAAAGCCTACGATAAGGTGAGTTGGTCATTCCTTCAACAAACTTCGAGAATAAAAGGGTTTGCACCCTTATGGTGTAAATGGATGGACCAAATAGTGAGGGGGGGGGGCAGCGTGGGAATTAAGGTGAATGATGACATAGGTCATTATTTCCAAACCAAAAAGGGTCTACGTCAAGGAGACCCGCTCTCCCGCTGCTCTTTAATTTAGTAGCAGATATGCTGGCAATTCTCATTGACCGAGCCAAGAACAATGGAGATTTCAAAGGAGTAATACCTCATTTGGTAGATGATGGACTCTCCATACTCCAATATGCGGATGATACCATTCTCTTTATGGAGCATAAGCTGGACCAAGCGAAAAATCTCAAACTAGTTTTAAGTACGTTTGAACAATTGTCCGGACTTAAAATCAACTTCCACAAGAGTGAACTCTATTGCTATGGCAAAGCCAAAGAGCATGAAGAGGAATATGCACAACTCTTTGGATGTAAAACAGGGTCTACACCTTTTAAATACCTTGGCATTCCTATGCATCATCGGAGACTATCTAATAGTGATTGGAGCATCATAGAAGAGAAATTCCAAAAGAAGCTAGCTAGTTGGAAAGGAAAACTTTTGTCGGTAGGAGGAAGATTAGTTTTAATCAACTCGGTTCTAACTAGCTTAGCAATGTATATGATGTCCTTCTTTGAAGTTCTAAAAAGGGTTCTTAAAAAACTTGACTATTACCGGTCGAGATTCTTTTGGCAAAGCGACGATCATAAGAAAAAATATAGACTCACTAAGTGGAGCATAGTTTGTAGGCCGAAAGATTTTGGCGGACTGGGGATTCTAAATTTAGAAATCCAAAATAATTGTCTCTTAAGTAAGTGGCTTTTCAAGTTGATTAATGCGGAGGGAACTTGGCAAGACCTTCTAAGAAGGAAATACTTGTCAAACCAAACTCTAACTCAAGTCAAGAGAAAACCCACAGATTCACATTTTTGGGTCGGGTTGATGAATGTTAAAGAACATTTCCTAGCTTGTGGCCATTTCCGAATCCAAGATGGCACCGAAACTAGATTTTGAGAGGACACTTGGATAGGAGATAAACCTTTTAGCAAGACTTATCCCAATCTTTTTAATCTAGTAAGAAAAAAGAATGCAACGGTGGCACAAGTGTTGTCTACTAGACCTCTAAATGTGTCTTTCCGGCGTGCCGTAGTTGGTGAAAATCTCACAAGGTGGTATGAACTTGTCACAAAAGTGGTTGATATCTCACTAACTAATGCTAGGGACACCTTTTGTTGGGATTTACATAGTAGTGGGACCTTTTCGGTCAAGTTCTTGTACAAATCAATCATTCAAAGCGGGATTGTACCCATATAAACTGTCCTATATGGAAAATCAAAGTACCTTTGAAAATTAAAATTTTTCTATGGTATCTTTTTAGAGGTGTTACCTTGACTAAAGATAACTTGGCAAAGAGGAATTGGCATGGTTCTCTTGAGTGTTGCTATTGTAGCTCGCTAGAAACTATTCAACACCTTTTCTTTGATTGTCACTTTGCCCGCTTTATTTGGAATGCTTTGTATATTGCTTTTGGTATTCATCCACCCACTTGCACTTCAAATTTGTTCCATTCTTGGATTCATGGTTTTAATACCGGTCTTAGGAAACAAGTGCTAGTAGGGGTTTCGGCGCTCCTATGGACTATGTGGTTGAATAGAAATGATATGGTTTTTAACAAGACCAAACCAAATACTTTTTTACAGGTTATTTTCAGGATGACTTACTGGATCCGCACATGGTCATTGTTGCATAAAGAAGAGGAGGTGCAATCATCACTCAAGCAAGGTTGTCGTATTCTTGAGACCTTCACTATGGAGATTTTCGCAAGATTTGGATGGCGGTTTTCTAATAGAATTGAGGCTTAGCTTCTCATTGGTGTTAGTTTTATTGCCTTGATCCCTTGTTTGGACTTCTCTTCTCTTTTGTGAGGAGTCTTATTTGTGGAACTTTGGTTGCATCTTGTGAACTTTGTTAGACTAAGCTCCTCTCTCTCTGTGAGATTGTCGGGACTTAGGGTGTGAGTCTTGTCGGTGGAGCCTATTTGCTCTTGGATTCTTGTAATTGTGCTGTGTACACCCAAAAGGTGTAGAGGCAGGAACGTTGTTCCGTTATCTAAAAAAATCTAGAATTCATAGCATCTTGGATGAACTTAGTAGGACATCTAAAACGTCAAATATTCTGAGCTGGAAGAAGTACAATTTAATGTCTAGACGAAATTTTGTCACTCTCGATCGGGAATGAATACTTTGGCGGATATAGGATAGTTTTGAATTGTTCTCTCCGAGGAGTAGAGATAGAGATTTAAAAAGTAAATTTGTTAATAAAACACATCAAATAAAATCAAAGAAACTAAGAGCTTCACTAAATAATTATCAAAATACTAGTTACAAGCCCATAAACTCGTGAACAAAAAAAAATAGTAAAGTGCATGGTCGGTCCTTAAACTTGTCTCACTGTGTCATCTATGTCCCTATAGTCTCAAACTGCATTTCTATCTTCTTAAACTTAGCTTTGGGTGTCATTTAGATCCCTTTATACTTACAAAATGAAAATTTAGCTCTGCAAAGACGGCTTCAGGTGTTATTAAGGTCCATACTTTCAAAATATATCGTTATTCCAAATAAATGGATTAGATTTTATTTTCGTAGTTATAACTTACTTAAACGAAAAGAAATATCGATGTGATTTCAGCCGATGTTCAATCTCGCTAGAGATTGAACTTGCTGAAGAATTTAGAGGCCTTTTTGCATCATGGTTTATACCCCACGATCCAACATCTTCTGCTCCGGCCATGGAAAGCAGCCACTCACCCGAGATTTAGCAGCAAACCTCGCTGGAGAATTTAATGGCACATCTTGCCGAAGAATTTCGCGTGTGGTGGCAGTAGTGGGCGGTGGCAGAGGTGGCGGGGGCACCACCGGATCCGACCGCCGCGCCCCTCCTCCGACCCTCCCCAGCAATGCGGCACGGTGCCGCCCGCCCCTCCACAGCAATGAAGCATGGCACGACCTCTCCTCCGCCCCTCCCCGGCAACGCGGCGCGGCGCCGCCCTCCAAGACAACGGAGCGCGGCACGGCCCCTCCTCCGCCCCTCCCCGGCAACGTAGCACAGTGCTGCCCTTCCCCGGAAATCCGGCACGGCACCGCCCTCCCCTATGTCGCCGCGCCCCTCCCCAACCTCGCCCACCGCTCCCCGACCATGCCGTGCCCCTCCCCAGCATCAAGGCATGGCACCACCCCTCCTCGGCACCGGATCCGGCAATGGGGCGATCGGATCATGCTCCCCGCCACACAAGGCACCTCGCCAGCGTCGGATCTAGCTCCACGCTGCGGGTCTCGAGCAGCAGGTGTCCGGTGGGCCTCGAGCATGGCGGGCTAAGCCGGGCCATCCACATATTGCAGTATCAGGCCAAATGCCCAATATTGCAGGCTATTTTTGCCCGAAAATAAAGGCTTCTATTCTACTAGTGTTAGCCTCTTGTAGTTACTTTAAGGCTGATATGTTCAAGAAGCCCTTTCTGATGCCATCCACATACTGCCGCAATTCAGTTCTCCACTGATCAGCAAGTTTGAGATATGCACATAGACAGACTGTGGTCAATTATGAGCAGCAGCCTCCATAGTTCAGGAGTACACTGAGGCAGCAATCTGATGCGCTATACTCACTACGTGAAGATAGGCCTCTAGTGTGTTACTTAGATATACAAAAAAGTGTTACCGGGTCCTATAGTAACATATTCAATACTCACTACGTCAGGATAGGTTTCTAGTGACACATTTATGTGTTAATAGAAATGCAAAAAAAATGTGTTATTAAGCCCTATAGTAAAATATTTAATCCTCACTACGTCGGGATAGGCTTCTAGTGACACATGTATGTGTTACTAATTCTAAGTAAAAATGGTATAAGTAAAATTTATTATAACACATGTATGTGTAGTATCTGATAAATGTGTTGGACCTATATTATAAAAAATAAAGTTAAATATAAACAAGTATTCTCTATCAGGAGTCAACGCTTGTGGCATACTAAAATAAAGGTAATGTAAACAAGCTAAACGATAAAAGTGTTGAACCTATTAAAAGCAATAGCATTAATACCATCTAGTCTAAGAAGCTTAATTAATGTATGCATTTTTAGTGTTATTACTAGAATCACTTGTTATAACATGTTATTTAAAAAATAAAAACTATATGTGCCAATGAGAAATTGGTTCCTAACTTATTAACTAGAGTCGCAATACATTTCATTAAACCAGTTTCAACTTGGTAGCTAAAACAAAATTTTGGCCAATAACTACTAAAGGTTTTGATTATATATTATTTATGAACAATGATCCAAGCTAAGCAATCTCACTCAACTTCTTTTTTAAAAAGAAACAGAGATTCAAGAAACCATCTCAATAAACTGTTTTTTTAAGAAATTCCAAGTGATCTTACAAGGGCCTATGTGAACAAAAAAAAAGAATCATGGATCGAGAGGTCATGTGACAACTTTTTTTTAGGATGTGACACGTATCACGTATGAACGGAAACCGTGTCCAATGCACCGTGTTAGATGCCCAGTTAAAAGCCCATTTTGGATGGGTCGTGACAAGACCCATCATACGGCCCTCCCAAACGGTTGCTACTTGAAATTTGATTGAGAATTCAAACCACTGCATACGCCCGGAACCGCTCGCTGCTTTCCCCATTCGATCCACTACAAAAGCAGAACTGCCGACGACCCTTGGGCCAAAGGATTGCGCAGAACCAGAAGAAACACCATAGCCATCGACCGGTCTGAGGCAAACCGCCACGAGTTCACGGTCTCGTCTCTTCTTCTTCCTCCTTTCCCAACCCATCTCATCAATCTCAACGAATGTTGTTGATCATCTCTGAATTGTTTGGCGCGCCGATTCTTGTCTCTCTCAGGTACTTTGGATCCATGGCCTTCCGCCGCGTCACCCCCTGAACGGCGCCGACGGTTACCTTCGGTGGAAGGAGTCGATGCTCCTCGTCCTCCACACCGCCGGCGTCGCGCACGTCCTCTCCGAAGACCCTCCGCTTCCTCTGTCCTTTGGCGGCGAGGGCGCTCCGGCGACGACCGTTGCGGCGGCGGCGGCGGCGGAGGACAAGCAGTGGGCGCGCTGCGACGCGATCTGCCGCGGCCACATCCTCGCCGCGCTCTCCGGCCGCCTGTTCCCGGACTACGTCCACCACGCCACGGCGAGGGCTCTGTGGGCCGCCGTTGCGCGCACCTACGACGTCTCCCGGCCGGCCACCGCGTGGAGGCAGTTCACCGAGTTCCAGTTCAACGCCGGCGAGCCCCTCCTGGAGCAGATCACGCACGCCGAGGCCCTGGGCGTCCGCGGCCACTCCACGCTCTCCGACGGCGTCGTGGCCGGCGCGCTGTGCGAGAAACTGCCGGCGAAGATGCGCGACGCCGTCAAGATGTCGTCGGCCGACGATGGTGTGACCATGGATACAATCTGGGCCATTGCTCGTGCAAAGGAGGAGGCTCGCCTGGTGATGGAAGGAGTCGAGGTGGGACCCGTGTTGTCGTCGCCGCAGTAGGCAATGGTCTGCTGGCATGATCAGAACTGCCACAGATAGGGTTTCATTCCCAAGATTTGGACCCCTGGTGATCTTAATCTCTTTGTATCGTGTGTTATTGTTTTAGTAGTTTTAGCTTCTATATGTCAAAATAGATTAGGTATTCTAAATACTTGATCGTTGCTGCATTGTCGTATTAATGCATAGCTACTACTCAAGGTTCGGTGCTTTAATTAGCAGTTTATTGGAAGATGCATACTTCCATGGAAAAGTGTTGTAAACATGTAATGTAATGTGAGTGGTCAGTAATCTTCCAGACTCTCTCATGATGAAGGGCATGCTTTTGTAACTCATTTTGTTCTCTACTAGATATGTACATTTGTGTGCAGTGTGTGCAACAATCCGGTGCTCTTTCCTGCCAGGGATAAACTGCATTTGTTTTGATGAGAAATGTCTCCGGTTTGGATGAAACATACACTACGAGAGATAGCGTATATGCCGTGGGCCAATTATTATGCCGTGTGTAATTTATCGGACACACGGCACATATCTATATTACACACGGCACACATGTAGCACACGACACAAATGTTTGTGCCGTGTGACAAGACAGGACACACGGCACAAACACTATTGTGTCATGTGTCACTGGCGGACACACAACACAAATACAATTATGCCGTTTGCCAGACGGCTGACACACGGCACAGTTCACGGCGTCCGCAGTTTGAGACGTCAAGCCTCTGTGTCGTGTGTTAAATTGCTTGTGTCGTGTACCACTGTCTCCCGTAGTGATAGAAAACATGTACTGATTTCCATGTTCAAGCAGAGTACGAAAGACTAGTAGTAGCGCATTCCCTTTTGCAGCCCCGAGGGCAAAATAACTAATACATAAAAGCTTTTCTCTTTATTCATATCCGCCAAACTCTCCTCTAGAGCGCAGAACCAGAAATTTTGAAGTGGTATCGCGTTATTTTTGGCCCATGCAAAAAAAAATGATAACCATAATCTGATAATCATGAGGCCACTCGAACACCTGAACCGATTATAATTATTCTACCTAGTATAGCGTATTGAATTGGACATCTTTTCCAGAGTTTGAATGTTTGTGGGCCATCTGTTGCCTTTAATCGAATATGGTCACGATAAGAGTGAAACGATTTAGAATAAGGGAATGGTCATTTTCCTTTCTAGCGGAAAGGAATGAGAGGATGTGCAAATGAACGAGAGGAGAGGACGTGAAGGAGATGAGAAGGGGTGCATTGGGGCAGGAGAATTTGCGACGACGTTATGAATTCGGAGGAGGTTTCGAGGAATAGAGCGGAGGATTTGCATCTAAACTTGCGATGGCGGCCGCGGCGGCTGCAAAGCGTCCGTAACTGCTCGCTGCCTCTGCCTTTGCCTCCTTCCGTTCCATCCACTAAAGAAAGGCACGGTGCAGATACAAAACATAGTAACATGTATGAAGGGGAGGCCCATTTTGATTTTGGCGTGGCACTACCCAACCCACCAAGATGGTGTATCTGAACCGAAAATTGCTGAAGCGCTAGCAGTTCGGGAAGGCTTGACCATTCCAGTCGCCCACTCCAGTCGTGCCTGTTGTCCATTCCATCCCGGCTGGCGTCTCGGCCTTGGTCAGCTTGCCGCCCACTCCAGTCGTGGCTGTAAGTTGAATATTACATAGTTCGGAACAATTTCTTCCAATTATCAGAAGACAGCAGAAATAGCCTATGTACATGAACATAACCACAGAGATTGTTTTGAGAATGTAAAATAGGTTCAAACTTCAAAGTAACTGCCTCTTACCATCCTAAATTTTGGAAGGTCAAACAAATATGGATATGCAAAACAAACTTGCTTTCCTGTTGTTGCCATTGATGCTCATTAATTAACCTCTTCTCTAACTTCGTTTTGACCATGGTAGATATATTATTGGTGAACAAAGACAACAAGACAAAGCAACAAGTGTCAATGGAGATTAATTATGTATGGATGTATTCATCAGTATGTGGTGAAAAGAAACCTTTTTGATAAAATAAAACGAAGTAACTGGTGAGCGAATTTTAATCATTTCAGTTATATGAAACAAAGTTGAAGTGATAATACCTACCACTTTTTTATACTGCAATTACTTCCAATCACCTTTACCGAGCTGTCGTTGAGGAGGAAGACATAGGCATGTAAAATGTGCACCATCATCTAATATAGTACATACAACTCAGGCATAACAGACTACTAATCAGATCATCTTTCATAAATATGTCTAGGGTTACAGAAATTACAAAGAATATTCTGCAGAGATTATCCAATCTGAAACTGAATTAAGTGTTGATAACATGGGCACAGAGGAAATGACCTGCCAGCATAACTGATATGGCTACATTCCTGTAAAAATAAAATTTCCCTTTAAAATATCCATTCTCAGCTGCACTAATAAAGAAAACAAGAAAAAAAAAAGAGGAAACTGTATCTTTATTTATCCAGAAACTATTGATTTTGAAAAATTTGAGGTGAAATTTGTTAATCACTGCAGCTGCCACCCTGCCGATTATATCCAAATAGACATATTTGTAAAAAGGTGGTCATCTATTTAGAGGGAAAATGAAAAGGATCACTCCAGTCACGCCATGTGACAGTCATTACAGGAAACAAGACCTTTACCGACTGCCTCAAGCACTCAGCAAAGCCAAGAATACACTCGGTAAATTGAGCTTTGCCGAGTGTTTTTTATCGGGCACTTGGCAAAAAAAATGTTCGAAATATTCTTTCATTTCACGTATAGGGCATCACAATGGACTCAATATAATGAATATAAATTTTTAGCTCGGCAAACTGCTCCATACTCGGCAAAAAGGAGCTTTCCGACAGTGATGAGCGAGCGTGATACGTGTGAACGTATAGATGCCAAAGTGCCGATGATAACAAGTTAGGCCCTGTTTGAGTGTTATAGTTTCTCAAAATTAATGTATTAAGAAACCATGGTTTTAGAAGCCATTGTCAAGCAAAACTATGGTTTAGAAAAAAGAGGTCAGGAGTGAAGTTTTTAAAACTCCAAAATAGTTGCACTTTTACCAATACTATGGTTTTTAAAACTGCAAAACCTGTTACATTCAAACACATCCATACATCCTAAAATCAAAGTATTTTACAAAACTGTAGTATTCTTACAAAACTCCAAAAATACTTTGTATCCAAACAGGATCTTAATGGCTCAATTTTAGACGGGCCACGATCCAACCCAGCATACAGCCCTCCCAAACGGTTGCTGTTTTGAATTTGATTGAGGATTCAAAGGGCAGCATACTCCCGGAACCGCTCACCGCCTTCCCTTCCGCCACTACAAAACCAGAACTCCCGAGACTTCCCTTTCGCCCAAGGGAGAACGCGCACACACAGAAAAACACCATTGCCATCTGTCTGACGCAAACCGCCGCTTGTTCAAGGTTTCTCTTCTTCTTCTTCATTCCCCAACCCATCTCAGAGTCTCTGTCCACGCATTATTGTTGCTGGTCATCTCTTAATTGTTCGGCGCGTCATCGATTCTTGTTTCTCCAGGAACGTGCATTGCATCCATGGCGTTGCGCCGCGTCTGCCGTCTGAACGGCGCCGACGGTTACATGCGCTGGAAGGAGTCGACGCTCCTCACCATCCGCACCGCCGGCGTCGCGCACGTGCTCTCCGACGACCCTCCTCCGCCAGTGGTGCCGGCCGTGGTGGCCAAGAAGTGGGCGCGCGACGACGCGATCTGCCGCGGCCGCATCCTCTCCTCGCTCTCCGACCGCCTGCTGCCGGACTACGTCCACCACGCCACCGCCAGGGCTCTGTGGGTCGCCGTGGCGCGCACCTACGACGTCTTCCCGCCGGCCGTCGCGTGGCGGCGCTTCACCCGCTTCGAGTTCGACGCCGGCAAGTTCCTCCTGGAGCAGATCGCGCGCGCCGAGGCCCTGGGCCTCGAAGGGCACGGCACGCTCTCCGACGGCGTTGTGGCTGACATGCTCTGCGAGAAACTGCCGGCGAACGTGCGCGACACGGTGAAGATGTGGTCGATCGAGGATGGCGTGACCATGGGCACGATCTGGGCCATTGCTCGTGCAAAGGAGGACTCTCCCCTCGCCTCGGGATGGAAGCAGCCGAGGCGGCGGTGCCGGTGATGTCATCACCGGAGGACCGCCGCTACCAGTAAGGCTGCATGCTTCTCTGCAGGCTGGATTTCATATGTTAGATTATTTGGGCCTGGTGGTGACCGGATTATCTTTATTGCATCGTCGTATTTAGTTGATTTCAAGTGTTTCATGTTAACATTGGTCATCGTCGCGCTGTCGTAGCAGTGCTGTCTACTTGAGATACTATGTACTCAATGTTTGTGTTTAATTAGCAGTTGCAAAGATACAGATTCAGTGGAATGTGTTGTCATATAAGTTGTTTGTTCCCGTTGCAACCTTTTGCACGCAATTTCCTTGGGTGATGTTAGTTGTGGATTTTTACAATATACTCCTCTCTTACCTTTTTGTTGTTGTTAGGACAAATATTTTAGTGCAAATTTGCACTATATATGTCCTAACGGTAAGAAAAAAGTAAAAAGGAAGTAAGTCGTTAGTATATATGTTCATGTCTGTTGAGTGTGCAACAAACTGGCATTAATTCTTCCCTTGCCAGGGAATAAACTGCATTTCCAATTGCTCGTGCGAAGGAGGAGGCTCGCCTTTAGATGGAAGAGGGAGTCGACAACGTGGGTGGACGGATGTTGTTGATGCCGGAGGATCACGAGTTGTGCTCATGTCAATGTTTGGCATTGGTGATTTAAATCTCTTTGCATCGATCGAGTCCAATTACTTGTTGTTCTATAGTTTTAATAGTTGTTACCATGTTATACTAAATTAGTATCTGGTATCCTTTTTCCGATAAGGGATAACTTTAAACAAAAGTTTCCCGCCTTTTGCGTACACAATGTATACGGCATTCCGGTTACATTATTACAAAGTTTACCACATAAAAGGACAGAAAGCTGATCAAATAAATAGCCTATGATTAAGCGGCCATCCATTGTTGGCGAAAATTACATTGCTACCACCTTGGCAAGCCACCAACATGTCTTCTCTCTGCGACTCCTTTTGTAGCAAGCCCCAAAACCATATCCAATGGGTTCCACGAAAGATAGCTTGCATAAACGTTGACCATGACTTCTTGTTAAAAACAGTATCATTACGGCATAACCGTATTGACCATAATAAGGTAGCCATACCAACAAGTAAAACATCTCTATTTTTTCTATCATTTGATTTAATCTAACCAATCATAATATGAGCAATACTATGTGGTTGTAAAGTACCCAAAGCAATATGAATAATATTCGAAATGGTTCTTAACAATTTGATTGTAGGTTTTATAAGGTGCCCTCCCAATTCTCGATGGTCATGTTCCCGTAACACATTCTGTTCATGTAGTCACACAGGGAGAACGCTCATGTCTTTGGAATGTGCAACAATCTTCCACTTTACATCTTTACATGTTATTTTTTAGTTTGAATCATCTTGTTTTGATTTATAGTAGCGGTGGTGATAGATGTCATGTCGACCGTTATACAGTCGTGTACAATTCATTAGCGGTTTTCTGCGCACCACAAATTATTCCGATTCGTAGTGACAGACACTCAGTGGCGTTTTCTCGTTCCATCACTATAATCAATTTTAGCGCGTCACTGTAGAGCTTTATTGTAGTAGTGAGCCCTGGTATGAAGTTACAACAGTCAATTAAAATGATGAATGCCATAAACACATGTGGTAATTGCATTTCTTTAAATTTGATTGCGCCAAATTTTATTTTCCATTTAAAGAAATGTTATTTTAGTTTTCTTAAAAAAGAAATGTTATTTTAGTGAGGGTCGCTGAACAGCAAAAATACCATTTTTTTTCATTAAGGTGGCCTGTCCAGCAACTTCGAGCCCACTAGACGGCCCCAACAGTTTCGTCTTGTTCAGTACCCCAACATACCTTCCGCACACAATCATCCTACCTGTCCGCCGGCACTAGTCTCCGCTCCGCTCGCCCTGCTGCCAAGAACGCAGAGGCTTCATATCGAGAACAGCATCGCCAACCGAAATCCAAGGTATGTTGCGCTGATTTATCACGTCTTCATCGTCTCTGATCCCAATTCGCAACAAAAATTCTTCCCCAAAGCCCTGTTCATTCACCCTCCACTGGTTTAGTTCTGGCGCACGCCAGGTGCTCGAGCAAATGACCCAGAGGATCAAGAACTACTCATCTCACGATTTCTAATACAGCTGCTGATTTTTTCCCGTAAGGTGAATTACCGATGGCGTCTCTCCCCATCAAGCCGCTGGATGGTGCCGACGGGTACCATCGGTGGAAGGAATCCGTGCTCCTGCGCCTCCACAGTGACGACGTCGGCCATGTGCTCTTCGACGACCCTCCTGCTCCCGCCGCGGCCCCCGAGGTGCTCAAGAAGTGGGCACGCGACGACGCCGTGTGCCGCGGTCACATCCTCGCCGCGCTCTCCGACCGCCTGCTCCCGGTCTACTCCCGCCACTCCACCGCCAAGGCGCTCTGGCAGGCCCTGGCGCGCACCTACGACCTGAACACATCCGCCGTCTTGTGGAGGAGGTTCACTGAGTTCGAGTTCGACGATGAGGAGCCCTTCCTCGAGCAGCTCGCGCTTGTGGAGTCCCTGGGCGTCACCGGGCAGCCCTTGTTGAAAGACTTGAAACACGACTTCGTGGGCTACAATGTCTGGGACAAACTTCCAACCCAAATGCGCATGCACACTATAGGGGGCTCCAGATGTGATCATTACAGCATGGACAGGATCTGGGAGGTTGCTCGGATCATGGAGGAATGCAGCATTGACACGAAGTCCAGGCGCCAGCAGCAGGGGGGACGGGGGCAGATCAAGAGTAGGGCAGCACAAGCGGGCACACAATTCGAACTGCATGGTTGGATCATGGTGTAGACAAGATGGGAGAGTGATCTTCTTGTTTTGGATCCTTGCAAAACTAACAGTAATCTACGTATGCTCTTTTTTGGTTTGAGGAGGTTATATGCTAAACTGTATTAGGTACCCTAAGAACTATTCTATATCTATATGTTAAGAATGCGTTGCTTCCAGTGACACCGTCGTCTGTTTTGGTTTGAATTGTGGCCTAAGAACAGCTTTTTTGTTGTTGTTTGTTTTATCAGTAATTTTGATTGGTACATGTTAAACAGCGTAATTACGTATCCTAAGTACTCGATTAGATTTGGGTGTTTAAAATAGCAGTTGGATAGATGCATACTTCCATGGAAAGTTTGTAATAAAGTTGTCAGTTACGTTCTAGTTGTAATCTTTGCATGATTCTTTCCTCAAGTATTTTGGTTCCAGATATTACATTTTTCTGTTTCTTACTAAAACTTAAGAAATCAGTTACTTTCTTTAGGTGTTGTTCCCTATACATAAATATATTTCCCTTGTCCAACTATACATATGTAAAACAGAATTGCTGTCTGGCTTATTGATCATGAGTCTTGTTGGATGTTAGCAGCACATCTCTGAACAATTTAACTGAACATGCTCTCATCCTACACCTTTCACAGTTCAGATATAACTTGAGCTGCATTCTGATGGTGGAAGTGTTACTGGGCAACATAGATGGGTTGTAGGTCTATCAAAATGTTAGTTATTAACTGATCCTAACATTTGTAGGGTTGCATGGATGCTAATGCTAGTAGTCGTACTGGGCAACATAGATGGGTTGCAGGAGCATTAGTTAGTATCTATTAGCCTCTGATATCGTGTCTTAGTAGATTTCCCTTATTAGCTATCATCATCCTGTATTTTCTAGCTCTTGGACATAGTTGCAAAAGTCTGAACAATTTAACTGAGAATGTTCTCATCCTTCAATTTCAACACTTCAGATATGCTACCAGCACAGTAGGTGAAAGATGGATTAGGTAAGTGTGTAATTGTTCAGGCATTGAGCAACCTTTTGCTCATTAGTTCTTGTTAAATTAATTCCCTCATTATAGTAAGTGCCTAAACTAGTTCTGTCAGAGATTTTATGACCAAAGAAAAATCTTCTGCAAAGACTAATTTCAAGTCCTTATTATGATTCCTTTTATGAGGAAAAATGTCTAATGTTTAGCTCTCATTACTAATCCTTCATATACTTTAGTGTTCCTAATCCCTCGCTAATTTTTTTATGAATTCTTTCATATGGTTCTAAGTTCTAGTTATAACTAAAAATATTCTAGTAATGAAATTCCATACGTGAATCCTTTATTCTTGCCCACTACAAGATATGATGACTAATCAAACAATACACTGCTTATGTTTACTTCAACTTTTTCTTGTATGTAGGAAATGAGATTTTTTATTTCTACTTCAAATTAATAAGTTTTTTGTTTCACTCATATACCTATCTACTTTCACTTACCGACTTGAATACACAATAAGAAAAGGAAAATAAGTATTCAATGGATTTTATAGGAAAAGCTCCTTTTTAAAGGAACCACACATAGAGATATTGCTAGCACACAAAACTTTAGAGGTTTTTCATAACTAATTGATTGGATAATTGTATAAAGCAGTGCCCTAATGTAACTTCATAACTTATGCTTCTCACACAGGAGAAACACTTTTGTAGGTATTTTTCATGATCCATTATTAAACAGTTGATATGCTGTTTTGTCTAGCTCTGATGCAATTGCAAAATCTAAACTATCGGCCATGCTGTCATCCTTAGTTTCTTCACACTTCATATATGAGTTGTCTCAACTACCTATAGGTGATATTGAACCTTCTACTAGTCTTGTTCTTTCATATGGGGTTATTGATTCCCATGCAAACACCCCACTGTTTGATTTGGACTTCTCTTGGGTACACGAGCATTTCTCATTATAATGCTAGAATGATTCATTCTTAGATACTTGTACAATTTATATGTGGTCAATATGGGCTGTCGCATCATGGGATATTTGTGATCACGGAATATGGTATTACCTTGTTACATATAATACTTGAAAAATTCAGATTTGAGTTTTTTTTGGAATCCAAAAATACCATCTGTACCGGTTCATAACTGAAACCAGGATAGGTTTTCTATCAATAGTACGATAGTGTTCGTGGTTTCGACTAAGTGATTTTTGTACAGCAAATCATAGGAGCACGAGGAGGCACTTAACCTCCACACAACCATGTTCAGTTCGGACGCGGATCACCTGACTGGTGGTGTTTTACTGCACGCCTTGCAGTAGAGTTGCATCCACCGTTGGCTGCATCCGACGCTGCTGCTACCTCTGCACTCTCCCAGTAAAATTACGTGGACTTTTGCATGCTCAAAGAATCCCAACACAGATGCTTTTAGGCCTTTTGCCTGCTTGCTAGGAACCGGACCCTGTGAACCTGTTTATGCAACTGAAATATTGCATCTATCTAAACTGAATTGAAGCTCTCCCAGCAAAAAATAATAGGAATTCCCAGCAAAAATAATAGGAATGCTCAAAACAAAGTGGGTAAAAATTCATGCATAATTATCTTAAATTCTCAAGCGTACAAAAGAAATACATCAACATTCAGCAGCTACCATTGAGGGCAAATGATCCATAAAGTACTAAATAACATTGATCTAACACCAGTCAGTTCAATAACAGTTCTTCAGCATGAAGATCCATACTTGAACTCTGCAAATAGAAAGAACCAGTTATTTGTGAATGTTCACAAGGAAACATGACCGTTAAAAGTTGGGTGAATGAACTGATGACACGGTACTCTCCCAAATCATTCTTGCTCTCCTAGAAATCAGTGTCGGCTCCTACTTTGTGTTTGTACACCATCATTCACTTCCTCTTCTATCAACAGAAGACAAAGATTTGAAGAAACTTGGTATTGAAAGTAGTAGACAATCTAATTTTATTCAATAACATACCACTGATTTCCATACTTTTGATATAGTTGTACTCTGTACTTTTCTGTTTGTCTTGCGCTTCATCTCAAACCAATTTTTCTTTCTTCTACCACTTTTCGTCTGAATGTCCTTCTTGAATCGTGCACGACTTAGCACAACATTTGGTGTCTGAACTTCCTTTTGAACTTGATAACATTTATTAGTAGTACTCGTACTTGCATTTTGATCTTCAAATTGCCTGCTAAGGTAATTGCATTTTGGTCTGCATTTGTTGCCTCCATCTTATCAGCCACGGGAGGAGGATTGCACAGAACTGAAGAGCAGCTTCAAGCCATCGCCTCTTATTTTGCCTCCCGATTTGCAAGAGAAGGTGAGAAGTGGTAGGCCTTGTATTAAATTCCGGCAGCAAACGACAGTAGCGGTAACTCTTTTCCCTCCAAAACTTGGTGCCAGCGATAATTCTCCCTCGCGTCAACTGCGGCAGCGGCAAAATAATGCAGCGATAGGCTGAACTGACCCTTATGCAGCGCAGAGGTAGCAGCAGCGTCGGATGCAGCCAACGGTGGATGCAGCTCTACTGCAAGGCGTGCAGTAAAACACCACAAGTCAGGTGATTCGCGTCCTCAGCTTCAAAATTTACTAGAGTGCAGCTCTCAATCAAATTAGACATGACATGGCTTTTTCTTCTTGGTATTAGGGTGTGTTCGTTTCCTCCTCTAAAATTTAGCACTGTCACATCAAAGAGAATCTTATTATTTATGAATATTTCAATCAATTTAATGACAAAACCCTATTGACAGATTGGTGCTAATTTTCGAGATGAATCTAACGAGCTTAATTAATCTATATTTTACTAAAGTGATGCTACAGTAACCGTCTTCTAATCACGACTTAATTAACCTCATTAGATTCGTCTCGTAAATTAGTCTAGAAGCCTGTAATTTGTTTTATAATTAAACTTTATTTAATACTCTTAAATAATAAAATTCTTTTTGATATGACATGCTCTAAAATTTAGACACAGGAAACGAACACACCTTTACTAGCCATGTGGCAAGGCATTACTCATTCTGCGAGTCGTGCGCTGAATTTGTTGGAGACGGTTGGTGAGCCCCTCCAGAATCCCAAACTCGGTCCCAAGTCAACCAAAATTCACATCTATCCGTCCAACATAACCCTCACGGCGCCCTTTAGGACATCGTCACCAGAAACGACGTGACGTCTCCTGCAGCTGCAGGTCATCGTCACCCAACACGAGATGACCACTTCCCGCGTCGTCAGTTCCCGATTCCACCTCTCCCCGGCAGATGATACCGGTGACACGGCTTCATCTTCCAACCTCGCCGCTGCCGCCCGGGAGGAGGAGAGACAGGCACCTGCTCCGGTACCAAGGCCAGCCCATGTGTCCATAAAAAAAAGGCCAGCCCATGTGCGTCGACGTGCTAGATACAGACACCACCACCAGAGTTGGTGTCCGTTCAAGTTCTGAAAGTAAGCGACGACGGGACGTCGACGTGGGCGCCGAGGCGTCGGAGACCACCTCTGCTTGTTCCTCGGCTGGAAACAGCAGTTTCGCCACTCCTGGACGGCACGGCTGCTGTTGTCGATGAGCTGCCCTGCAGCTTCGACAAAAAATCCTTGTGGTTCGTGCCAAGGCCGATCTAGGTATTACCTGCAGCAGTTCGTTCGCATACACATGGGTGGTGAGGACCATTAGAAAAGAAACATTACAACGTTCCATGATGACGACGAGGTCCGTGGTGCGACATATTTTTCAGTTAGCTACGAAGCATTTTTTTATGATAAAATAATCGGTTCAAGAGCGTAAAGATTTTTTTTTGGTTGAACAAGAAGCATATATTATATCTACAAAATTTGGGTCTCTGGCGGGCTGTGGTCTGTGAATGACCTTGGGCCTAATTAGTCCTAATTAAAGACCACAACCAGTGTGTGCGGACATGGATTATTTAATAAAGTTTATTTTTTACGAAATTTGGTATGCATGTAGTAGTTAATATGATACTAAACATCTACACAAAAGTTTCAACTTTACCTAAAAGATATAACATTAATAAGTTACGAATAAAGACAAAAGAAAAGAACAAAATAGTTATTTATCATCTTCCTCTATTATTTGTTAATTTTATATCTTTTAGATAAAGTTGAATTTAAGACTCAAAACTTTGTGTGTATATTTTCTATCATATCAACTACACGTATACCACAATTTATATAGTTTTAAATTTCTATATAAAATTTTATTATTATTATTCCACGCGGACATCCCATGGGGGTGAGATAATGTATCGAGTATCGACTGGCCAGCTGATTCTCACCAACAATTTTCACTTTATAATTAAGAGTGGAATAGACACTAAAACACTAAACAACACGGCAAAATTACACTTCCTAAATCAAACAAGAATATCCTCAACCGGATGCCACCAAATGACCGAATCCACTTTCCCATTTTTTCCTGTCCTCACGCGGTCGTTGTAAGTTATTCATGCAGGATTAGGACATGCACGAATCCAGTTGTTAAACCCTTGGGCACCAGATGTCCATTGTGCAGGGGCCTCAGGATATATGTGGCAGACAAACTCGAAGCAAGCAGCTGACAAAGTGACAAAGCAAAAAGTGAGACTCTTCTACCACTAGCACCCGTTCAATTTAAGAGACGTCAGGTTTTGTTTTTACATGCTTGGCGAGTTGAACCTGATCGCGGCCGTGGGCACGGCTAAGTTTGATGTCCTGTCGTGTGAGTTGACACTGCTCTATTGCACTTGTGATGTATGTGATCATGTTTCATGTACATATGTAACATACTCAATCGATTTAGCTAATGCGGTTATTTCCTGCAATTTTGAAAACGGCATGTTTAGTCGATTTAAGCTCCAGTGCCAGGGGAACATCACTAAGCATCGCCGCCGTTCACCAGCAGTTATAAACTACAAAGCTGCTCCAATTCTTCAGCAGATGCCAACGCAACCACTTGCCGAAAAAACACTGACCATAAAAGAGTTCACCCGTCGAATTCGTTATACTTCACAACAAGTGAACCGCAACATCGAAATGGAAATGCCCACGGTGGATTCAGGTGATACGTATGAGCAGAACTACCATAACAAACATGCAAGTCATCATAAAGATGAGCAGCCACTGGAAGCACGTCGTCTTGGAGGTCAGCGAGTAAATCTCCGCCGCTCGTGAGGTTGCGTGGCTAGTGCTTGCCAGGCTACGCTCCACGGCTGTCTCAGTAGAGTCGAGGATCTGCAACAGCAAAAATATAACCAGCAAGTAAGATAATCTTCTTTGCAGTATCAACAGAGCACCGCTGTCCCCACAGAAACCAATGTCAACACAACTGAAAGCAGTAAAGGAACAAATGAAACAAAACACACCTTCTCTGTCCGTTGGACTGATTGGTTAATCATAAGGCTTCTTTCCTTCAGCTGGTGTGCTAATTCAACCAAATCATCAGTTAAATCATCTTGCAACTTCCTGTCCAGTTCAAAGATCCCATATCAGTAAGAACATAGTCAGCAACTCACAATATTCAATTCAATTAGTGATCTTGTAAACCTATAGTTACCAAGCGCAGATAGTCTAAACAGTTGCAAGCAATTTCGGTGGAAACATCCATGATGGATCTGATTGGTGGTAGCTTGTATGCAATAGAGAAAATGCAGATAAGAATAATACAGACAGATAGTAAGTTACAAAACAAGGTGCAAAATGGGGAAATCTTCCAACACAGCAATCTCAGTGATAAAAATCAATAAATAGACCCCTTAAACCGATGTTTTGTGTGCAATAAAGAGCTATGGATAAAAACAGCCAGTACTTCCTCATTTTGTTTGACCGGTTGTGCTAATGATAGAGCTAAGCTAGAGCCAGGATAGGAAGTATTTGCAAATATTTAATAAAGCAAAATATAGCATACCTATGCTTCTCAATGTGAGCCTTTGCTTCTGCATCCAATTTGATAGGTGCTCCAGTATCTCCTTTCCTCTCACCATGACTTGGATCAACCTCCACATGAGCCCTATTCAGTTACATCCGAGAGTTCATTCAATGGAATAGGGAAAAAGAAAATGGAATAATGAAATCAAACATAATTTACATTGATCGCCTTCGCAATCCTAATGATAAGGATACCGAATTTTCTGCCTTTTCCATTTCATGAGAGCTTTCTATTTCTCTGCTTTCAACAATTGGTCCTTCATCTTCTGGCTGCACCAACAAGAATAAGCTAATAAGAAATATATCTGAAAGACGTATGAGAGAAGGGTACAGATAAGACATTAACAACACCATTGGGGCTTCTTTGAATTGTATGAAGCATCAGCAAATGATTAGCATGACAATGGAAATAATGAATCAAGACAATGAAACATACCACTGAAGCGGCAAGCCTTGCAGCTAGTGCTTCAATCTTTTCTGAATACTCAGAAAGCTTAGCTTTTGAAACACTGACATATAAGCAAATGCATTAGAAACATGATCTTCTGATCAAGGAAAGAGAATATAGCACAAGATGAAAGTTACAATGTAAGTGAATCTCTGCTTTGCTACACCAACTGCTAAGACCACTGATGCAGTATATGAAGACTAATGAAGGCCAAGCAGAGGGTCATATATTCTTATCATCAAATACCCACAATGAAACAAAAGATTGCAGGAACTTGAAAGTCAAAATGATGAACCTTTGTAAGGCCTTAAGGGTTTTGAGATGCAGTATGGAGCACATCCTAAAATAATATAGTCTTTAAATTTTAGAAAGAGCTTCCTAGGAAATATGAATGAGAAAAGCATGAATTTCCAAGAGGAAACCTTCAGCTGCTTTCATGTAAAGGAGAAGAATTTTTTGAGAAACTAGGTTACTGTACCACTTCCACCTAAAGGAAAGGCTATTCAGACAATGATCAAAGGTTCCTCAACCCACATTCATATAGTTTCTTCTCAGGCCACCTTGCATTATCAGAATGCAAAAATGCAAAAGGTATTCACGTAGACTATGATAAGACAGTGTTTGAAAGGCACCTCTAATCCTCTTAGCCAATGGAAAATAGCAGAAAAAGCGTATTCATTTGCAAGATCAACATTTGAATTTCTGCAGTTTTTTACAATGGACTAACAAATTTAGTTTTTATATTTGGTGCTATCATGTGGCAGCAGGTTTTCCTTTTTTTCCTTTATAAGCAAATCACCATATACCCAAAAAGCTTTCAGCATCATGCTGTCACAGAAAGCACACCTCGATGCCCCTTCTGATGCAGTTTCTGCTCCTAGCTGCTCCAACAACTCCCTGGCTGTGGTAACATACTGAAATGGAATGGAGGCTGTTAGTTCTTAGTACACGGTTCATACCACACATTGATACTGAATTAATCACCATCAGACATCCAACAAATGATGGATGATAGCTACGTGAGGGATTGATATCAGTGGCGTACATGGAGAAGCTTAGCCTGATTTTGCTGCCGTGGAGCCGACTCCAGCAACCTTTTCAGGTTCACTTCCACCTTGTTGAGCCTCATATCGAGCCGTGGCGAAATTAATGCAGCTAATCTTGGAAGAACAAACTGAAGCCACACCTCTGGTAATCAGCCTTTCTTCTCTTGCCGAAGAAGAAGAACCTAATCAACACAACAAAGCATTACATCAAATTACCACATTAATGAGCAGCAGGCCGCGACTACTTTTTTTTTTTTTTTTTTTTTGAGAATAGGCCGCGACTACTTGAATGGAGATAACTGGATTCAATTGCCTGCAGTCACAACCGTGGGAAGGACATCTTCTATAAGCTGAAGCCAGAAGGAATAGCTGCCCTCACAGCATTCTGGCCGACGTGGCCCGCGTCGGCAGTCGGCCGCCTGGGCCGGCACGGAGAGGCCGGTACGGCCCGACGAGGGGCGTCGATTCGCGGAAGCCTACTTCATCCTCGCTGGATCCGGCCCGGCGACGCCGGATCGGAGGCCACGGCGGCGACGCGCGGCCAGGGGATAAGAGGGAGGGGGCAGCGCCGGGGGAGAGAGGGAGGGGCGACGCCGCCGCGCGCGCGGAGAAGAGGTGGCGGCGCCGTCGCCGCGCGCCGAGGAGAGAGGGCGGCGACGCGCGGCCGGGGGATAAGAGGGAGGGGGCAGCGCTGGGGGAGAGAGGGAGGGGGAAGCGCTGGGGGAGAGATGGAGGGGCGGCGCCGTCGAGCGCGGGGAGTGGGAGGGGTGGCGCCGGTGGGGACCTACCTGCCGGGGAAGGACGGACGGCGCGGGCGGCGGGCTGTGGTTGAGGCGGCAGCGCCCCTGGGTGGAGGCGGGGTTGGCGGCGAGGCGAGACGTCGGCTCCGAGGACCCGCCAGGCCGTGATGCCGGCGGCGAGCGAGGGGGCGGGGAGGCGCTGGGAGAGAGGATTGCATTTTTCAGTTTACTCCTCCAACGTAATTCGAATTGTGTCTGAGGCCATTTGGAGAGAGTTCACTTTGGAATTTGCGTGACAAGTTGAAGTTCGAACTCGGTACGAAAATTTTCAGTGAAATTCGTTGAGTAACAGGAGGTTTACGTGGCGTCGTCATATTCGAACTAGATACGAAATTTCAATGAAGCGCTCATATTGCGAACAACACTGGATGATCTTCCATTGCTCATATTCAGCAGTGCTTTCATGTTAGAGCAAGTGTTATAAGCCTAGTCAGCAGGCTAAAAGATCATGTCATACAAATTCCTAGATAGAGGAGTGAGAAGGGAAAAAAGAGAAAGATACTGACGATTGTTTCGTCGCCGGCTCAAGGCATCGTACCTAAGAAAAGTGAAAGCCTTCCACCAGTTACCAGCATCAAGCATTTAAATATTCAAACTAGTCTGCTGATTGAACCGCCGGTCTACTATACGACTTGTCATTTCTACCGACGGCAAATTATGAGGCGTTTGCATCTCGCCAGCAGCCGGCTAAATCATTAGCTCTGCTCTTATAGGATGATGCAGGTGTAGTAGCATAACCCGTGAATTCATGCATATAAGGGCCTCCACACCGGTGTACTGTTCACATGGCTATACGGTGCCACGCAATCTGATCTGTGCTGTAAAACTGGTGTCAGGCTGCAGCTATCTACCGCAGCAACGATATCTATAACCAAGTATGTGGGGTACACATCGTCCTTTTTCTCCTTTTCTTAGGCACCGGTGAGTCGAAGCATGGAGGATGGTCCGACCGAGACACCGCCACGCTACAGCTAGGAGTGACGCGGATGTGGGGGCCATGCTCGTTGCCCCGCAACACCTTTGTGGACGCCCTAAGGGCCTCCACAATGGTTCAATACAGCTAGCTGTTGTCAGATATAAAAGATAAAAAAAATAGAAGAGAAGGGAGTTAGCTGCCGCAGATGGCGTCCGGTTGTTGCCAACCAGTGTGGAAGCCCTAAGGGCGTCCACACTCATTTTTCAGGAAGACAAGCATGGGGGCCACAAAAGTTAAGCCAACGTCGTGTACTAGCTTTAGTGTTGTCAGAGGTGGGTTCTATGTTGCTTGCACGGATGACGGTTTGGTTCGTTGTTGTGAGAGACGAAGAAAAACGAGCCGGACAGAGATAGCGTCGATCTTGTCTGTAACATAGTTTTAGGCTTGGCAATAACTAAGAGTTGCTGCGGCAGGTAGCTGCATGCCTGTTCCGTTCTGCTGCACCGCGACAGGAATGAAATCGTTTCTCCACTTGACACGTTCACAGTATAGACAAGTATACAGTAACCATTGTGGAGGCCCTAAGCGACATTAGCATTATAGACAGCAAAAAGCCTAGCGCAATCAGGTTGAAAGCAGCCGAAGAGAAGTGCCTGTATCATCCTGGTTACTGGGCACTTCCCGGCAACAAAATCATGTGCAGGCTTTTCATTATCTTGGTGAAATAAAGGGAAAAGCAAGAAACATGCCACATGCCGTTAGTAAATGGCAGGTTCAGAAATGAACCTAAGTTTTGGAATACGAGGTGTACATTTAACCGTGGCAGAATTTCTACATTCACTGGACTGGACCAATCAATACCGAGTAGTAGAACAAAAAGGATTATACAGTCAACTATCACAGATATATATCACAGGAATATCAACGAACTTTTTTTCTATTCTAGCCCCTGTCTGTCTAAAATTTTATAAATAGCTCATCAGTAACTATATTTTCAGAATCTAGTCCATTTGGTCACTCCATTCTGAATGGCGTGACACATGAATATGGTCACGTCAAACACTTTGGCGTGACCAAACGACACATAGGAAAATAGGCTTCACACGTAAGGATTGACCACGGTCACATTTGGTCACGCCAAAGTGAATGAAGTGACCATATACATGTGTCACGCCATACAGTTTGGCGTGACCAAAAGAGGTCAGACGTTGCAAATTTAGTTTGGAGTAGGCTACATTTAAAATTTTAGATGAAAAAGGGCCAAGATAGAAAAAAAATTCAATATCAACACCGGGGTCACACCTTAACTCTTGGGCAGAAGAGATTGAATTCCAGAGTGGACGTAACAAAGGACCAACCATAAGGATGTACAGAAAAAAGTGATTTGGACTGAAAATTGCAAGCTCATCCCATCTACTAACTCCTTGTGCTAGCGACCCAGCGCCATGACCTGTATTGGAGTAGATTTGACACCAGCAGTGACACCCCTTTTGGAGTAGAGGTCACACGAAGGATTGCTTGGGCGCTTAATGCAGAAAGCTTGGATTGACAGATCTCCCATGACTCAGCATCGGATGACTCAGAAAGCGTGGCATCATTTTCACCAGAAGTTGAAGCCTGAGACTTCTCATGGAATACCTGCAGCTCCAATGCAAGGCTGTGAGCAGACTCCCTTGATTCAGGAAGCTTATCCATCCCATATTCTTTGATACCCTCCACATCCTGCAAAAAAGAAAACATCATTATTGTGAAACAGACATAACTAACAATGTACATGTCACGCGCAGAACAACGAACAGTAGTAGAAGCAATGTATACAGATAGCAAACAGAAATGTACTTCAATTGCTGTTCTATCTCTAAAGATACAAACTACAGCAAAATATGTACCTGTCATCTTAATATTCTCAAACCCATCAAACTACCAACACCTTGACTACCTCCGTATTTGGCTATGTACCAGCAACACCTTATGATAAATAAACTTTCAAAGTTCTAAAGATGCATACATGTCATTAAAAGATAGTGTGAAAAATCCCCGGAAGACATTGGAATAGCATTCTAAACAAGGTCGTGAAAAAGAGTACTAGCAAACAAGAGGTCCCAATTTTTATACCTAGTTGTGCATCTGAGATATCAGATAAATGGCAGTATTAAATTAATGTTTACCTAATCATAGTTTACTTTGACCAAAAGAACTGAAGTCAACAAAAGCCACAATCATAAACAAATTTCAAATGAGACATTCACTTACAAGGTGAGGTACACTCAACTCTTGCTAAAGCACACTGATGCTTTTGCTCGAATTCACGGATTCCTGTTTCTAAGATAGGGCTGCATTCTGGGTAACAGTAACAAAGGGGAGATCCAACTCGTCATTGATATAAGAGCTGCCTCAGCAGCTTTCACAAACAAAATCTTTACCTAATCTTGTGATGCTTTTAGGAACAGTTGCACCAGCTGTCGAACACATTTGAAGGCAAAAGATATTTTGAGAGACCATGCATATAATTCTAACTAGAATATTTGAGAATCACGAGAAACAGACCAGCAGATCAATTGAGTCAACTATGGCCTTAAAGACGTCAGCACATGTCATTAGTGCTGTGTTGCAGACAGCACTCCTTGGGTTCTTTATAGATTTCACAATAAGCGGAACTAAAGGCTCCCTCCCATTCCAGCAATTCATATTCAAAATCTAAGCACTAGTGGTGTCAGAAGAAACAAAAATACATGTCCACGACAGAAAAAAAACACCATTTAACCAGAGCCAGGGAACAACTTACAGCAGCTCCTGCAATCTTTCCTTGTGGTATTTTGCCAGCTGACAAACACTGTTGAGAGCTTCATATGTCATAACCTAATCTTTTGAATCCAACCTTTAAAAAGTCTGTTGGAGAAAACAGGAAAAGATAAGCCTCAGCTTTTACTAGAACCTGAAAGAAAATCAATTGAACAGCAAAAGATCGTGTAAGAAAATTATAGACATACACTGAGAGCTGCATCAACATCCGAAAGATCTACCAAATTCTCAGAATCAATATATTCAACATCCACCACTGCAGCCTCATTTCCATTAGTCACAGCATCAGGACAGCCAGGAGGGGCATTCTCTTCTTTGTTAACACATTTGTTACCATTTGACACAGGCTTGTTGGTGCAGGGCTTCACAGAACTATCTTTCACCCTTCTCCAGATCCGTCGACTGAGAAATATTGAGATGTTTCAAAGCGCTTGCTGACATGATCACAACCTACATTATGAGTCAGCAGAAAAGGGTGAAAAACAGTGAATGATGGAACTGACAGTCGAGTATGTGTGAAACTGTTTAGAGCATTTCCTATACATAGAGGTACAAGTGCAGTCAACCAATGGATCAACAGAGAACAAGTAAAATCAAGGTACAGAAATAAAACGCTCGCTCGCTCGCAGGGAGCATTTCCTATACGACAGGCGGAAGGGAGCAATTCCTCCGCTCGCTCGCAGCGGAAGTGGCGGCGTCCTCTGCCGTCTTCGGGCTTTTTTTTTTTTTTTTTTTTTGATGTATGCCGTCTTCGGACTGAGAGCGCGTCAGTTAACTTATACTGAGGAGGCGGTGTCCTGTTGCTGTTGCTGATGAGCTCTGGACTTGGCCTGAGATAAGTGCAGTCGAGGACCCGAATAATTCAGAGATCATATCCTTTAACCTTGTCAGCTAGCGTATGTCTTCTGGTCCTCTGTAATCAATGTCTCAATATAATATGCATTTGTGGGTAAAAAATAAACAAATTACCTCCAGATATTTTATTATTACTTACAAATTTGAACTATCATCATTAACACAACATCTTTCTGAAAATTATTTCCGTTGTCGTAGAGAAAAGATTAGCAATGGCTTAATAAGAAGAACAAGTATAATTTAAAATTTACAGGATGATACTGCAAAATGATAATCGTCTATAGCCCATATGCAAAGCCTTCATCGGATTCTAAAAATAATTGGGCAATAATTAACGGGATCCCATGATTTCCATCCATCTCATGTGCTATGTGCTCGTCCCATTTGAAAAATAGAAGATCTTGGAGGAGGGATTAACGGTGTAGGTTTACCGCTTGGTGGTACAGTACAAGTCCACCATGAGGAGAGATTTTAGCACTCCGAAGAACTGGTTTCGCCATTATAGTATTAGCATCGTGAGGCTTCGACAAAACAACACTCAGAACTATTGTCACACCTGTATTCTAGTATTATTTATTAATTTAAATCATTTTTGTTTGTTTTCTATTTCCAACCGTCCGAAATGACCAAACTTACCCCTCTCTTTTTCTATTGCCTGAAGGGATCGAATCTAACTCTATCTCACATATCTCTCTCTCGGTCGAGGCAGCCCATAGGCAATGGCGATGGCGCCGGCGGCCTCCGCCGACTCACCCTCGCCGCAAATATGTCCGCCACCAACTGCACCGGCCGCACCCATATCTTCGTCGCCCCTGCCCCTCTCCCATGGCCTCGGCATTTACTTTTGCTGTCCTCTGGGCCCACCTCTACATCCGACTCAGCTACAGAATTGCAACCAGCATCCCTCCTCTTCACCGACCCAATCTAACCCCGAACTAATCAACTTCGTCAGGACTCTCTTCTTCTCCAAGAGTGTACCTTCACGAGCTCTCCCTCTTGCGTGGCTTAATTTATTGTAATTTATTCATGCTTCCCCGCCGTATCACTCTACTGTGTATCAAGAAGAACAAAAGTTTCGCTCATGCAAGATTGGATTCGTTGTCTGGGTATTCGGTCCTCTTTTCCCCGACTAATCGGCGCCACCGATTGAACGAGTATTGATATTTCTACTGTGCTTGCTCGTGGTTTGCTCTAGATTCTTGCAAGAGAGAGAGAGAGGTGTGAGATAGAGTTCGATTCTCATGATTGGAAATAGAAACATATAGCAAATAATTTAAATTTAATGAATAATGATATAATATAGGTGTGACAATGTTTCTAGTGTTGTTTTGGTGAAGCCCACAATACTAATGCTATTGTGACGAAACCACTTCTTCGAAGTGTCAAATAGCAATTCTCTTCACCATGAGAACGACCCCGCTGCTCAGCTCGAGAGACGGTGGGCCCTTACGCCCCCTTGGATCAAGATCATGTTATCCAAATTAGAGTTCTCATAGTTTTCACACGTATCTGGTTCCCATAGGATACGTCGCCATATAACTTTGCCGCCCGGCTTAATAGCTACCGCCGCCGCCACCACTCGCCTCTTCCCCCTCCTCCTTGCCGTTGCCCCGCACACTTGCTCCAACCGTGGAATGGTACCCTCCTCTCCGCGCTCTTGCGGCGACTTCCCCATCGCGCATGGCAAGAGATGCCTTGCTTGCAAAATTTGGGGCTGGTTTCAGCCGGCTGTTTGGTCTAGCGATTCTTATTATCTTGTGCTGATTTGCAGGCTCCGAAGAGAGGCGTGGGACCTCCGGTCCAGATGAAGAAGAAGACGGTAGGTTGCTGATTCCTGATACCCAGGCGCTCTCATTGAAACTTCGCTCTCTGTGTCTAAGTACAAACAACAACTATAAATCTAATTAATGTTTGTACTTAATTAGTGGTTGTACAGAAGAAAACATTATCAGATATATAATTGTAGCAATTGGAGATACTGAATTATGCTGATAGTTATTTTTGGATAAGAATTGGTTTCAAGTAGCACGAGCCTAAGTAATTTTTCTTTCTTGCGCTATTTTTTATGTGTTTGTACAGGCACCTTTAAGAGTCAAATTTTCAAGTTTTATCTGTAAATAATTGTGTTAAGGTAGATTTTAGTAGTGGATGTTGAAGCCTTAAAAAGTTGTCTGCGTCCTACTTTTGACACTTAAATGTATTGTCATGTAATCAAAATGAATTAATTTCCAAGACCCTAGAGAATTTTGGCCTCAAGTCACAAACTCGTTAACTCTGAATTGTTTGGGTTGAAGTTATTCTAAACACAACCTTCAGCAGCTGGAAACGAAACTTCATCTCAGAAGCAGACTTACAAGCACAAAGAATACCCCACAATAAACAAACAGCTTTCAATGCTGTCATCAACTTGTATAGATAATTCCTCTTTCACCCCATCTGGGGATCTCTTCTTGTTTGTTTTTAGAAATTGTACAGAAGGTCTGATAAGCACCTAGAAGCTTTTCTGTTCTTTTCTTTCTATATTAATATATATCTACCGCAGCAGAGGCTTCCTCTGCTGTACATTTTCCAAAAAAAAAGTTATTCTAAACATTATATTAGTTTCTTCCATTATTTTGCTTTTGTTAACACTTTCCTACAACCTTGTTCAGTATGCTTCTTTTTTTTATAACAGGAAACTATATTAACTTAAACATCCAGGATACAACAGCACTCTATAAAATAGAGTGTAGATGATGTGGGCAGAGCACCAGCATTAGACCGACAAACATACAAGTATTGTGAACATGCCAAAGCAAGACACTTGACCGTAAGAACGGTAAAATATGAATGACAACGTGTCGTAGGTGTAGACCAACGAGCAGACGATCAAAGAGCTGCCGGAGGGGCCTCGCTGCAATAGTTGAGGTTAGGCGAGGTCGAAGTTGCCTTTGTGGAAGACCATCGTCAATGAAACATGATATGGTTGTAATTCATCTGGACGTATGAGAGAGGCATACTCATGGCCTCTAAGTGGCGGATCTCACGGAGGTAGACTTGTTGGATCCAAGTCGTCCATAACAGATCACCCGTAGCGGTCACCACCTTTCTATAGATGGTGAGTACGGTATGTTGTAGTGGACGTCGAGAACCCAGGTAGCATCGGAAGGCCTGCGGTGCGCCGTCGTTGACGTTGAGGCATAACCTGTCGGTGAAGCTGTTGCAACTCCGGGCACGAGATAGACGAAGCATCATCGACCCAAGCCCGAGTGGGCCCACAGTGAGGATAACCCTCCACACCGAGGGAACAGTAGCACTGCTGTTGCGTGTCCCGACCTCGGCGTGGATGAGCGCCGGACGTGCATAGTGGGTCCCGGTCAGGTGAGGACAATGGTTACCGAGGACGCGAGGAGGTCGCCCTCGATGGCGCCATGGCTGGCGTCCCCGAGGCACATGAGGGCAACACAACTCACATCCGAGGTGGCAGGCCTTGAAACCGAGGTTGAGGAGCCCGGATCTGGTAGTGGCGGTGGTGGGGCGACGGGCCGACCTAGGCATGGTGACGAGTAGGGTGTGGGTGGCGGCGGTGCGAAGGGATGAATGGGTCTCGAGGTCAAAGGAGGCGAAAACGATATGGGGGCCCCGGATCAGGAACCGGTGGTGGCGGTAGAAGGACGACGACGAGCAGATCCGGGGAGGCGGCGGAGGAAGAGCGGTGAGGCCTGCGGCCTCGCCGGCGAGGGCAGGAGGGGAGGTGGAGAAACTAAGAGGATTGTTGGGACTTACCTCCAACTCCGGTTGGTCGGCTGCGGATTGAAAGCCGCCGGCGACGAGGAGGGCCTTGAGGATGGCCGCGGCAGATGACCATGGGAGGGAGGGAGCACCAGCGGCATTTCACCAAAAACTTAAGCAACATGAAGGAGACGAACCCAAGAACTAAAGCAAGAGCTAGATCTACGAGAGGGGAGGCTTCCCTCTCCATCTCGCCGGCGGCGAGGGCGCCGGACGGAGGGGAGGGGAGGGGGCCAAGGCGGCAGCTGAAGGGGAACCCTAGCGGAACTCGGGGAGACCTCTTTGACGGCCATCGTTGGGTGGAGAATAGAATAGTGCTCCGTCTTCAAGATGCTTCTTAAGTACCGCCCTGAGGACAAAGCTGCCAAGAAGGAGAGGCTGTTGAAGAGAGCTCAGGCTGAGAATGAAGGGAAAACCGTTGAGGCAAAGAAACCAATTGTTGTGAAGTATGGCCTCAACCATGTGACCTACCTAATTGAGCAGGTATGAGCTCTGTCAATTTTACTTCTGTGTGCTATCAGTGAGTTTTCTTTGGGAGTTGATTAAATTGTGTATTCACATTTTTGTTCTTTATTTTGGCAGAGCAAGGCCCAGCTGGTTGTTATAGCTCATGATGTTGACCCCATTGAGCATGTTGTGCGGCTCCCAGCTCTTTGCAGGAAAATGGAGGTTCCATACTGCATTGTCAAGGGAAAGGCACGCCTTGGATCGGTATATGCTTTGGTCTATCTTTTTTCTGCTGAAGCCTAAATGACAAAACTCAGGTAAAAAGTAGAAGCTTAGAAACTGTTTGTTGGATTGTTCACAACAAGACCGCATCTGTTCTTTGTCTGACCACTGTCAAGAATGGGGACAAACTTGAATTCAGCAAGATCCTGAAGGCTATTATGGTAATCATGGACACCTGTTTCTCAGTATCTAATCTATTGCTACCTCTTTCTGTAGTTACTGGAACTTGACTATGAGGTTAGGAAGAAGTGGGGTGGTGGTATCATGGACTCCAAGTCCCGGGCGAAGACCCGGGAACAGGTGCTTGTGAAGGAGACGGCGCAGCGGATGACCTAAATTGCAATGTTAAAACTTATCTAGTACTCCTGCCTGTGAGGGCCCAAATTTCACCAAAGATGAAACTCAAGCCCTTTGTACCTCATTGCTATTTCCAGGAGTATAGCATGTACAACCATCACAATATAGTAACAAATAACCATAAAAAGAAAGAATCAAAGCAAGGTAGATAGTATAGAACATCCATCATCATCTCAAATCTGAGGAACATTTATTATCCAAATGAGTACAAGAGTGTGGCTCACAGGCCAACAATAAACATGATAGAATCTATCGAAGCGACGAACCATCGAATCACACAGCGGAAGACTTGGACATGTGTCTTTAATGCTTCCGCTGTACTAGTTGAATTTCAAACTAATTTGCTTCCGCACCGATGAGCCTGATGTAATATTTGTATCATGATGGATGAAAAAGACTTGTATCTTTATCTCTATTGTAATGCTTATGTTTGTATGTTGTAATTATTAGGCATCACAGCGCGTGATGCCACCCAAGATGATCCTAGTGATGGATTCACTTCTTCGTGAGGCGGTTCTGTCACACCGACGCAACCATGTGCGCTGGGCCACCGCTGACAAGCCACGCCGCTAAGCCGATCGAGGGTGCGGGTGCCACCCAGGCTGGGGCCGCAGCTGTTGCCGTTGCGCCCTACCGTGCCCTTCTGCATCGTGCCGGTTGGGGCCGCGTTGCACCTGCCGGGGCCTTGCTTGTCGCGGTCGCATTATGCCTATCGGGGCGCGCTGCCGCCTCCGTGCCGCCCTGAGTCGGCTTGGCTGTCGCGGCCTCAGCAGCCCCATGCTGGAGAGAGAGAGAGAGAGAGAGAGAGAGAGAGAGATGAGATAGAGGGGAAGGGGAGGTGGAAGAAAAAGATTCGGAAGCTGAGAGGGAGGGATCCGGTTGCAGCTGTTTGGACCAATGGGAGGCCACTATTTTGAAGGGGCGAATCACTGCCATGGCGGCCACTTGTTGTGAACTAAAGATTCAAACAAAACTTTGGATGGCTAAACAATTTCAATTGAAAAATATTTCAACTACAAAGTCTTATATTTTGCCGAGTACAACTTTTGTATAAAGCTTTTATTCATATGAGATTATATAAAATAAAGAGTAAAATGCATGAATGGCCACTATATTTGTTGGCCTGTTTCAGTTTGGTCATCATACTTAGAAACGTGTAAATCGTAGCTATTAAGGTTGCTCAACTGAGTCGATACGGTCATTAGCTCTCTGGTAATATGTATTCGAGCGATGTAGCATAGGTTTGGCAAATGACAAAATGTGCTCTTGGACAAATCCAACATTGACATTCAATTGTAATTTTTTTTGGTTTATCCCCTCATGTCCTGATTTTCTAGCGTATGAGGTGGTTGCTTCTCTTTCTCTCACCTCCCTCTCTCTCTTCCACATCATAAATAATTTCTTTGTAGCATTCTACGAGATGGGCTTTGAAACTGTCGACATTGTACTTGCTCTTATTATGTAGACAAGCAACCACCTCTTTCTCTCACCTCCCTCTCTCTCTTCCACATCATAAATAAATTCTTTGTAGCATTTTACCAGATGGGTTATGAAACTGTCGACGTTGTACTTGTTCTTATTATGTGGACAAGATAGGAAAAGTTGCGATTGTTGTTGACGGCAACAATTTTGCAAACTTGAGCTCTAATTGCTTAGCATACTTCAAGCATGCTAATTTATGAAACAATTCCAACTAATTTTATCTGAGTAATTGCACCATGTCTGAGCACAATTGCAACCTCCTGCAGCTTTAGCACGCTCCGTCGCTGAGGCTCACCAATGCCAAAGCAATCTCATACTATTAGATAATAGGATGACAACTGACATGCACTTTCTAATTTAGCCTACGATTATTAAATAAATTAAACTAGAGGGAACAATTTTCAAGTATACATGCCATGTCACCCGTATACAACTAATGACCGTATCGACTCAATTGAGCAATCTTAATGGCCACGATTTACACTTTTCTAAGTACAGTGGCTAAATTGAAACAAGCAAACAAATATAATGGTCAATCATGCATTTTACTCTAAAATAAACCATTAACTCTCTCACACACAATTCCATATATTTCTTGTGAGATGTTTCGATTTTGCAAACATCGCTACACCAAAATGCGTAAAATCGTGACCAATCTGATGATTTTCAGAATTCATTTGTTTTTTTAAAATAAACCATTAACTCTCTCACACACAATTCCATATATTTCTTGTGAGATGTTTCGATTTTGCAAACATCGCTACACCAAAATGCGTAAAATCGTGACCAATCTGATTATTTTCAGAATTCATTTGTTTTTTTACAATTTAAAAATCATTCATACACACGCTTATGGTCATGTTTTTGAATAAGATATCTGAACTTTGGGTAAGGCCTCAAACTAGGCTGAATAACATGAATATAATTTTTTTACACATTGTATTCTATTCTTTAAATCACTTGCAGTTCTAATTTGACTTGATTCAAAAACTTTCTTGAAATGTAGTTAATTAATTAAATATAGCCAACAAATACTCAAACATACCAAATTTTAGTATGGACTAACACATGTTATACATGGAGAGTAGAAAAAGTTTAGAGAGTGAAAAAATATATTAAATTCTTTACCGAGTGCTAAAAACAACGACAAAATCTAATCTTTGCCGAGCGTACACTTAACAAAGATCAGTTTGTCGAGTGCCACAAAGAACACTCGGCAAACTCTCCTTTTTGTCGAATGTTTTTTGACACTCGGTAAAGAGTTTGCTTTTTTTCTACACACTCGGCAAAGATTCTCCTTTCTCGAGTGTTTGAAAAAAAACACTCGACAAAGACACACATTCTGGAAACTTTAGTGAGTACACATAAATAATAAACATATAAAGCCAGCAGGACGGTCTCTAAGCTTTTTGCGTGAGTGTGCTTCCTTAAACTTGACTCAGTTAGGAAACTGAGGAAGTGCCAAATATCTTTGGAGCAAGCAATGCACGAAGCTGCCAAGCACTTATCGATCGAGAAGCACGTACGAGGTTCTACGTTGTCTCCCTCTCTACGTCATCAGCTCAAGGATACGCGTGAGACTAGCACGACGTCGTATGAAGATGGGGGCTTGCTAGGTTTCAGTCAACGCCCAACATCACTAGATAAAAATTGGATGATTCACAAAGAATATTTTTTCTCCACAGTCCAAATACTAACCTTACAAAAAGAAATAACGATAGAAATTCTATTACAAATCATGTCGATTGGAAGTTTCTAAAACATTTAGTCGATTGAAAAGAAGAAAAGGTGTAGGGGGTACATAGATAAATAAAAAACTCAACCTTCTGGAATAGGATGGCCCTCTCGTATATATTAAGACAAAGAAGACCTTCTCACGTAGGTCAAGAAAACATTCAAAACCCTAATTCCTAACCATACGTGGAAAGTCAACTAGCCGTGTAAGTCGCCGTGACATGAATCTTTACATATGTTTTGGCACGGAGAGGAGGGAGGGCCTTTTTTTTCACTACAGTGCCTTGCGGGAATCTTTACATATGTTTTGGCACGGAGAGGAGGGAGTGCCTTGTGGGCTGCCAATTAACTGGCGCCACTACCATCAGGCCACAGGCCTGTCCGCTTACATATATAAATAAACTAGCAAGACCTGCCCTACGTTTTTCTATAGATAAAATTGGACTCATTTCGAAGATTGAGCACTGATGCATGTGATCAAGTGCGTGCGGTAAACACTGCACGAAGCTGCCAAGCACTTATAACGAGGCTCCACCATGTCTCCCTTGCTGTACATATATGATCAGCTCCTTTAAGAATGCTGACGAGCAAAACAACTTGTTGCAAGGCGTGATCCACGTATTTCTCGCGAGTAACTATATCAATTGGCTACTATAGCCACTGCTGAGAGAGCTCTGTAACGGTAGATATGCGAACCGCCGCTACGACCCGAGGCTAAAAATAAACTACTATAGCCACGCTACACAAACCATCCGCAACTACAATGGTAACTAAAAAACAAAAAATAGGGCCCACATGGGACCATGCGTCACTTGCCGCCCGCCAGATCCGGCCTCTCGCCATACCCCCGGCCACCGGATCTTGCCACGCTTGGGGCCGCCTCCGTCGGATCCGCCGCGCCGAGGGCTGGATCTGCTGCACCAGGAACCAGTGGATGGATCGCCCGGGTCTAAGGAGGGGAAGGTGGTCCACACTCTGCGAGGAGGGAGAGGAGGAGAGGGAGCATCGGCCGCTAGAGGAGGAAGGAGAGGAGGGGCGCACCGATCGCCGTTTTGGAGGCCACCTCCGGAGGAGGAGGGGGAGCATCAGCCGCCAGAGGAGGAGAAGAGGGGGAGGAGCAGAGGGGGCGCGCCGGAGAGGGGTGCGTCGGGGAGTAGACGAGGCCCGACACTCGTGCCGCCGTAGGAGGAGGGAGGAGGCGGGTGGGGAATGAGGCTGGGAGTGAGTTAGGGTTAGGTTTTCTTCATTTTATAGTTTGTGGGCTGCATTTGGGTATGTGGGCTGCGGAAGCTGAGCTGTGTGAGGTGGGACGCCGCTACAGCGGGGCTCAACTGCCGCTAGAAATGATGAATCTCCATGTGTAGTTGTGGGCTATTTGTTTATCATCCCTATTGTATTTGCTTTTGTTGCAGTGAGTGCTTCGTACAAGGGTCACGTACGGCTTTGGCGTCGGCTTCTAATCACGAGGTCAGCGGAGGACCTTCCGCTACCTAGAGCACCTCGAGTCCACGGATGAAGCCACCACACCATGCATGTGCCCCATTTGCTTTTGCACGCAGCTGAATAACCTTAGGAATCCATGGTTTCGATGCGATTCCTCGGGATTCGCCGTGCATGCAAGCCCGCAATGTAACTTTCAAACTGAAGTTGACTAGAGCTAATAAGTTGCTGTATTAATTTTAGACGAGAGGAGTGACGAGCTCAAGCCATCCGCACTGTTTATAAGAAGCATAACAGCCAACCGATAGACTCAGCAGGTCATACTATCTTCCATTCATATGAGATCATTGGATAGATATATAATCCTAGCTAGCTACGTGCCCAACATGTTTGTGCCCTGCAGCTCTTCACTTGGGCTCGTGCTCTGGTTAGTACTTGTGTCGTCACCACCGATGGCGACGGAAGCCGCCGGTTCTACTAGCAGTCCACCTTCCGTACCTATCCTGGCCCGTTTGGGCAAGGACCCGGCCACATCCCTGTACACCATCACCATCAAGCACGGCGGGCAGCCGCTGCTGGTCGACCTCTCCGGCCCGCTGCTCTGGTCGAAATGCCCGCCTGTGCACCGCACCATCCCTTGCCGACACAGCGTGTGCCAATTCCTGAACCACAACCTTCCGGCAGCCAACAGCTGCGGCGGCCAGCAGACCACCAATGATCCCAGCAGCTGTACTAGTGTCTGCACGACGCACCCTTCCAACCCGGTAACCGGCCAGTGCGCCCGCGCCGCCGACGCCACTACCGTCACCCTCTCCGCCTACGCCACCAACGGCGCGAACCCGCTGTTCCCGGTAACGTTCATGGCCGCCGGGTCCTGCGCGCCCGAGGAGCTCTTCGCGTCCCTCCCGGCCGGAACCCGGGGCGTCGCGGGCCTGTCGAGGCTGCCGCAGTCGCTGCCGACGCAGGTCGCGTCCATGTTCAAGGTGGCAAGGCAGTTCGCCCTGTGCTTCCCGACGGGCACCGGCGGAACCGGCGCGGCCGTCTTCGGCGGCGGCCCGTTCCAGCTCAAGGCCTGGACGGGGATGGGCTCGCGGCCCGTGGACCTCGCCGAAGGCCTCCGCGAGCGTCAGCACCGGATCCCCTTGCTCAAGAACCCCGAGAACGGCGGCTACTACTTCCGCGTCACCGGAATCTCCGTGAACAGCAAGCCCGTGGCGTTACCGGCCGGGGCCTTGGACCTGGACCCCCGCAGCGGCACGGGCGGCGTCACGCTGAGCACGGCGACTCCGTACACCGCGCTCCGCGCCGACGTCTACCGCGCGGTGCTCCAGGCGTTCGACGCGGCCGCCGGCGACTTGGCGCGCGCCCCGGCGGTCCCGCCGTTCGAGATGTGCTACCAGGCGTCCAAGCTCGGCTTCAACCGCCTCGGCTACTTGGTCCCCGGCATCGACCTGCTGCTCGAGAACGGGCGGCCCTGGTACATTCCGGGCGCCGGCACGATGGTGAACGTGAACTACGAGACCGTCTGCCTGGCGTTCATCGAGATGCCGCCCGTGGTGCCCGGCTCGCCGGCGATCTTGTTTGGCGGGTTCCAGCTCGAGGACCACCTGCTGCTGTTCGATCTGGACAAGGAAACGTTCGCCTTCCGCGGGCCGCTCTCCGGACAAGGAAACCTACGTACTGGGTGCAACAACTTCAACTTCACCTCCTAACAATTCTACCGTGTCGACACAAGGCAGATCCAGAGCTTCTATATATCATCATCTAATGCCGCGCACCTCTTTTGGTGTCCATCATGTACTGTTTTTTGTTCCATTAGCCGTCCATCTCACACGTTGTATTGATCAGTTTGTCGCATCACCATCCAAAATAAAACACACTTTCGAAACCAAAACAATTTTGGCCCTAGCTAGTGTGCGCTAAGCGCCTAGTAGGCGGCATGTCCGTTTTTTTCTTATTTTTCAGAAAACGTTTGCCGAGTGCCTGACCAAAAGCACTCGACAAAGACCTCTTTGCCAATTAGAGCTATGGCCAGCATTCTTTGCTTAGAGCATTTGGGGCTTTGCCGAGTGCACTCAACAAATACGGGTTTTCCAGTAGTGCACCATCCCGAGCTTGCCCTCACTGTCAACGCTCGTTATGACTGTGACTGTGCAGTGAGCTCTCTTCCTATCCAGCTCGAGCTTCCCTTGTCTAAACGTCATGCTGAGGTTCCCCCTTCTCCAATGTCATGCTATTCGCCTTGAGCTTCACTTTCTCTGACATTATTGAGATGCAAAGAACAATTTGAATTGATTTCAAATAAAACAATTAAATTCAATAGAAGGAATAATTGTTTTGTTGTGTGGAGCAATGGAGGAGGACCTATGCAACAATGGAAGGCCATGTATGGAACAATGGAGTAGTAGATCTAAAACAATGAGATTGGCTCCTATGAGACCTTGTATGTCAATAACAAATCGGTCGGCGGGACGGGATCAATATGGAGAATGACGGAATAGGAGCAAAAACAACAATAGGTTAGTGCGGGGGTGTGCAGTTGGTCACATCCGGAGATGTAAATGGTGGAACAGGAGAAAGTACATGAGCTCAAAGTTAACGATTACAGGCAATATGGGCTGATTTCAGCCTTCTACTGATGGGCGCGGGTTGCACTATGGTAAAGCTTTGCTTGGAGTATTTCCAACAATTCCCAATCCACACCTACTCGAGCTACCTCTTCAACAGTTCCCAATATTTACTCCCAAATTTATAAACTCCCTAAAAAACCATTCTGGTTACTACATTTGGCACATATTTAGCAACTCCCAATTCCGAAATCTTTATGTAAAGTGTTGCTAGGACCCACAAAACAAGTTCAAATAGATATATTTAGTACTATTTAGCAACCATATATTGGGAGCTATTGGAGGAAGCAATTATTTTTCCTCATTATAGTTTTTTTAGAAACTCCATAAACAATTCATTGTGAGTAACATTTTACATAACTATTGGAGATACTATCCAGTCACAATGATAGGAGGTCCCTTCAATGAACACTACATATTTCAGTCAGAAGCTTGAAGTAATAATACAACATATTTATATGAAAAATTGTACAAGAAGTCATGGGCTATGCTTAGGTCGCAGTGGATATAGGAGGCCCCTTCAATGAACAACTATGTGCTTCAATTAGAAGCCAGAAGTAATAATATAACTAACCTACATGGAAAAAATTGTCCAAGAACATAGTAATGTAATTTGAGAGGGTATATGCTACTATCAAAACTTATCTATCCCTGATGAGTACAGTCAAAATTAGTAAGGTTGATGCATATCTGTTGTTTTGCTAATGTTTAATATTCACTGGCAAAGACATTATGGTATTTAATGAAAGTAAATTAAGGCTAGAAAAATGGGGAAATGTAAATGAAAGAACCGATATGAACTGGGGTTTTGTTCATTGTAAAAGGGAAAGGTCGAGTTATATTGGTTATAAGTGCCACAATTACAATCACGAGGTCAGCGGAGACTGCTACTTGTAAAATGCACAAACATAACAAATCCAAGCTATGTATGACATGCTTGTTGATTTGATGGAGCTAAGAAATAGGTGTGGATTGTATTCCGTGCTAGATAATGTTATGCTACAAGTAGATGAAGGCAATGATGAAAGTGGAAGTGGCAATGTTGAAAGTGGATGAAAGTGGAAGTGATAGCGATGAAAGGACGTCTAATAATTGCTAACATGAAGGCAATGATGAAAGTAGAAGTGAAGCATCTAATAAGCACCCACATTGAGAAGTGATACTATTTTGTTCAACTACTACAACTACAGATTTAAGTTGAAGGCATTAAATCTTGTACTAATATTATTTCATTTTTAGGGTCAATGATGAATGAAACATCATCTAATAAGTATATTTTCTTTTATAAGAGATATGTGTTGGTGAGATACACATTAAGACATGAATAAATTAGGAACTATGTGATAGTGGACAAAGGTGAGCACGTAATTACAAATCTTCAATTTGTCCCTTGCTTGCAGCTAGATGTCTTGTGGCGCTTTGTATTGTTTTTTAAATGCTACTCAATGAGAAAGAATTAGGAAAAAACAAAAATACTTGGCCTCCCCCATATCATAACCATAGTTCATACAATTTTCATGTTAGTAATCTCTAAATGGATGATTATGTGTTCAACATCTCTGTTTTCTCCTAGAATAAACATGTGGGAGCTCTTACCACCACAAATTATCTAGAAAAGATTGATAAATATCAACAAGAAAATATGGAAGCAAAGAGTTGTCTCCGATTGACGAAGTTAGTGTGATACCCTTACTGAAATGTATGTTTGTGTAGATTTTGCTTCAAAATACCATTGAAGTTCTTCCGTGTACCTTAACATGCTGGGTATGGCATCAGAGTACCGTAAAATATTGAGTTCAGACATTATGGTGGCTTCACGGAATTGATGCACTGATGAACTAATGAACCTCTGATGAACATATGTTTCCTTTTGGTCGTATGACTGACAAACCTCTTATTCATGTTTCGCCATGTTTTTTCTACTATGAACCTCTTGGCAGATGAGGTGCATGAAACCCGTCATTTTCCTGCCTACGCTACTGCTGCAGCGTGTCGTAGGGTGGCATGTAATCCTTATCATGCAGTACTAAGAATGTGTGTGTGCCTGTGCGTGCACGTGCGCATGTTGGTTTTGGGGGGGGGGGGGTTAAGGATAGAAGAATGAAGGAAAATAGGAATACCACAATTGCTATGATAGAAGAATACCACAATTGGTCTTGTTACATAGAAACAACTGACAGTGGCCTTGAGTAGCTTGCATAACTAATAAACATGGAACAAAGACTGGCACAAATGATTTCTGATCCGTACAATACCAATTGTTATTGTGACTTAGAAACAAGTGACAATGGCCTTGGGTAGCTTGCATAGCTACTAAACACGGAACAAAGATGATCACAAAATATTACCGATCTCTAAACACTCTCGACACCGTCCCATTTTCCAGTGATTGAAGAGAAGACGGAAAAAATAATCTTGTACCTGCTCACTACCACCCCAGAGCACTTCGAATGATGCGCCCTCCTTGTGAGAATTTCTAAGTTTTTTTCTTCGATTAATATGGAGGTCTTAAAAAGAGCCTCCAATTAGTAAATAGAAGAGATAATGAAATTTCAGTTAAAAAATTAAGGACTTTGCTACACTACGAAGAAAACAAGTATATGAAACTGCAACGAAGTGATTTTCTCGCATTATCACACCGCTGCCGGCTGTCTCAAATATGGCGGACCCACTCAAATTACCGGAGAGCCGGAGGAGCAAACGCATCTTTGCCATATGATCGCCAAAAAGAAAAGGACGGGAAAAAATAGGACGATGACCAGCGAACACATCTTACCAGAGAGCCAGAGGAGCAAACGCATCTTTCTGTATGATTGCAAAACAAAAAGAAAAAAAGAAACACACATCTTGCGATGGAAACTGTAGATTTTAAAGAAAGTTTTAGTATATATAACTAGAGACTAGAGAGCGAGAAAAAAAACAACCGATATTGGTTCCGTGATGACTTTGACGAGACTTTGCTTCGTAGCCACTTCGTACTAGTTTTCTTCGTACGCATAGAGTTTTCCAAAAATTAACTGATAAATATGATATATCAGATATTTCGATGAAATTCTGCAGATATTTTTCCTAATTACGTAGAGAACTGAGAAATAAGGAAAAGATAGAAACTTTAGTACTTTAATAATCTGAAAAATAGTTTAATACGAACACACCTCCTGCTCCATGCTGCTGATGTTGGCGCCCAGTGCGTCTCGAAATTGTGTACTGGACCGGCCGACTATTGCTCGCGGCGCCGTTCGCGAGCCCCCTGACCTGCCGTCGTTTGCGATCCACCGTCGCTGTTAGCGAGGCCGCTGATCATAGAGGGCTGCGCGAGTAGCCGGCCAACCTACTGGCCGCGACGCCCGTTCGCGAGCCCGCCGACCTGCCGCCGTTTGCGATCCCCCGTCGCCGTTCACGAGGCCGCTGATGATCTCCCATCCCCGCCGCCGCGAGCCCGCGCCACCGTTCGCGAGCCCGCCAACAAAGTGGCCGCCATTGCCGCTCGTATAGGGTTCCTAGTCCGGTTTTTTTTCCCTATTCTATTGGAAACTGATCGTAAAGGTGTGACACTCTGTGTCACGTTTTTGGAAAGTTAGCAATTTTAAAACTAACCTCAGGTCTAGATGAAGCCCTCCAAGAATTTTCATTGACATGCATTATGGTTTGAGCTGAAAATGCATTCAAATACACTTTGAATTGAACTACAACTCAAATTTCTACAACAGAAGTATGGTCAACTAAAAATATATGTTGTAGGGCATGTCAAACGAAAAATCTAGGACAAAACCCCATTGGATTTCATCAAGGTTTGATACCTCAAATAAATCAGAGAATCTTAACTTTTAAGCACATTCTCTGAATTTTCAGAATTAATGTAGAAAGAATTTTGGAGCAAACTCGACGCGCATGTCACTTTCTAGAGTTGTACTATCCAGGAAAATTCTCCATTTTAATTTTTGAGCTAGGGAAGGCCTTGAATTTGAATTTTTAAATTCGAATCAGACCACGTTGGAAAATGGGGGAAAAAGAAAGATGCTTGGGGAATATCCCGTACGCCGGCGCTGCGTGGCGCCAGCCTCCTGGCCGCAGCCCACCTGGTCGGGGACAAGGGGAGCGCCCCAAGGCCCGGTCGGAGCGGCACCCCCCCCTCCCATTTCTTCCCCTCGCTCGAGCTCCCACCCCCGTCCGCCATTGCCGCCGCCTAGGAGCTCCCTCGCCCCACCACCTCCGACCACCGCAGCTCGGACCGAGCACGCCACAAGAACCGCCGCACCCCTACCTTGCTCCAGAACCAAAAACCCCCAAAATGGTGAGCTAAACCGACCAAATTTCGAAAATTACCGCGGGAGCCCATCTCCGGCCGCCACCGACGCCGCGGCCAAATTGGCCCTCTCCGGTGAGCCTCGCCACTTCTCCTTTTCACCAAGGGTTGCACAACTCCCCCTCCACCTCCCTAACCCTTTCTTCCCTTGTTTCGTGCGACGACCCCGACCCGCCGCCGCCTCCACGCCGACGACCCCCTTCCGACCGTGCTCAACCTCGACCAAGGCCATGACGGTGGAGCGCACCCTCCGATGAAGCTCCACGGCCAAGCCGCTCCTCCATCCGTCCCTCCTCCGCGACGAGCACCCCCACCGGACCCCTTCGCACCGTCACCGCTCGCCGCGCCGCCTCTCCGGTGAGGTCCCCTCCAACCCGACCCCACCACCGGATCCGCCATGTCCTCGCCACGCCCCGAGGACCTTCCTCGCTGGCCCTACGACGCCCGGCGTCGTTCCGGCCGCCGCGCCGCCGCCTCCCGGCCGCGCGCCGGTGAGGCCACGGGGCGGGCCACACGGCCCAGGATCCCGTGTGGCCACAGCCACACGCGGATCCAGAACCCTGTGGTCCCCGGTGTGGCACTCTGGCACGGGATTTGAATTTAAAATCCAAATGGCATTTTTGTAATTAAGGCCGAATTTTGTTTAAACTTAGAAAATTCAAATCTAGAGTTCTAGACCTCAAAAAATTCCAAACTAAAATTTGTTGGGACCCTTGAGACATGTACTATTTCATAGTGTATTTAGTTTTACGAGATCGGATGTAATTTATTTAGGTTAATTTCTTTTTAGGAAATTCAAGATTATGACTTAATTAATTATTTAATTGCCCTAGATTATGAAGCTTAATTTAATTATTATCCATAACATGTGAATAAGGACCAGTAGCAATTTAATTGCTATTTTACCTAGTTTTGCTAGGGTTATTGGATTATTTCCCTCGCACATGTGATAATGATTTAAATGCTTCATGAGAGTTGATAAAGTAAATTAAATTCGTTAATCGCATTCAAATCATTTTCACCTCACTGGACACCAAGTTATCTTACACTCACAAATTATGTGTATTTGATGAAATTCGCACATATTCCATAATATATTCAAATCAGGTTTTCATCAATTTCACACATCACCTTTGCATCATGTAGCTGCGGTGGTGAACGCGATGACCGGCGAGGAGGAGCCGGAAGCTACTGCTGTTGCTGACCCAGCTGTTCAGGGTCAAGCTCAAGACAAGCCTCGGTGCACAACCTTCTTAATTAAGTCTTTTATTTTCATCACTTGTGTTTATAGGTCTGCATCGTGCATTAGGTCTACAGGGAGTTGTGATGAAAACCCTAGCATGCGATAGGATCCTGATGTCCAAGTTTGATCGCCCTACGCTAGATGCTTGCTTAAAAGGGCGATGATCCGTCGAGTGGTACGGAGACCACTCGTAGATAGGACAATCACCTTTTTGGACACGATGCTAAGTATTGAGAAGAGAATGGAAAATTGGAGGCCGGACAGGCAACTTAGGTGGAAAGTGAAGGAATAAAAGAGTCTTCAAGGTGGTAGCCCCGTCTGTGCACACAAGTACCGCGTCGTGTCCGGCCCATGTGGATTAAGTTTGAACGTATTGTTTGCATATTGGAGTTAATGGGTCCGAGTAAACCGACGTACCGATGGTTACTCGTATGTTAGAGAGATACCCTACTCCTTGATTACTTGGCAGGAATTTGGGAGGAGAGAAGGGAGCACTCTACTCACGGATGACGTCCGGGACGGCATCGCGTGGGGACCCTTCTCGGGGAGCTAGGCCCACTAACACTACAGTGCCGGCTAGGAAAGGTTGTCTCATAGGGCTTCCGGAAGCGCGTATGTGACGTGCAATCAGGTCTCTCCTACAGGATGTAAATCGATTCGAATCGCTACCCCTCACGAGTAACGAGTACTACTTGTCCCTGTGCCGGAACGTAGTAAGAAGAGAAAGATGATGATGATTATGATTAATCTGCTGTATTGCTTAATTACTTGTTTGGAAACATGTAATGCAGTAGCGTAGTACAAATTAAATTTATTCTTTTGAGCAACTTAATTAAACTGCTAAAAGTTGAAAGTAAGGATTCACTTGTAGGCTAGCTTAGCGCTTAATTATCCTATCCCACTAGCCTTTGCATGTTTAGGAGTCGGTTGTAGATGGCCACTTTGAGGGGTCGGTCTTGCTGAGCTCTAGTTGCTCGGAGCTTTGCTCTATGTGGTTTTCGAGAGGACCCTGTGGAGCAGGAGATAGTCGCTGGAGATGACGTCCGGCGAGGATCGGTCCTCGGACGGAGGCCACTACACCCGGGAGTGGTGCGATCCGAAGGAGTAGCGACGTTGATGTGCCGGTAAGGTGTTCTAGGGCAAGAACACCTGTCTCTGCCGGATGTCCCGTGATGTATCGCCGAGAGAGCGATTGTATCTTATTGCTTCCGCTGTTTAGTTAATTTCCAAACTTATTTGCTTCTGGTGCTTATGAGACTCGATGTACTATTGTACTTGGGATGAATGTAAGAGACTTGTACTTATATTCATTGGATCATGCTTATGTTTGTATGTTGTAATATCGGGTATCACAGCGCGTGATGCCACCCATGATGATCCTGGTGACGGAAACGACTCTTCGTGAGGCGGGTCTGTCACAAAAGGACGATGGGCATCTTTGGTTATAATATTAGAGCATCTCTAACCATTCCCTAAATGAGGTTTCTAAATGGAATTTTAGGATGTGATTAAGAAAAATCATTCTCCAGTCGTTCCTTATATGAGGTTGCTAAATTTACCAACTCCCAATCCATGGCCTAAAGGTTGCTACATTTAGCCATCTAATTCTTACTCTCCAAAGGATATTTTGAACTATTTAGAAAACGATTATTGGGAACGGTTGGAGTGCATGTCTTCTTTTTACTCCTAGTAGATATAGCAACTCTCTAAAACCAGTTTTTTGGGAGTAAAATTATTAGGGGGCATGAAGATCGTCTCCCATGCTAATTTCGGGTTAAAGAAAAAGAAAAACAGATTAGGAGAGTTTTATAGACATTATTTGGTGATGTCATTTTAAAGATGACTCTCTTGATGGATGGTGTAATGGGGTATGGACGTCGTGTGCGTTTGGTAGTTTGGCTACCCTGAGCTATAGCTCAGCTGGGCAAACTAGCCCCTGCCAGCTACGGCAAGCTTGCCAGTATTAGTTGTTTGCTTAATTCGTTGAGATTGGCTAACTGTTGGGTGCCGCGGATTCAACGGAAAGAGCAACGTGAAGAGGGAGAAAGTTGCAGGATAAATCTGTGAGCCCTCGTTTTCTGTACATGTGAACGTGATCGTGGTGGCCTTGCCGACGAAGGAGAGGCGAATCGGCGCTCTCTCAGAGGCAAGCTTAATCTTGCCGGGTGCGGTAAAATAGCCTGGCAAAGAGAGATTTTTCTACGTTCCAAATGCCTATCCTAGCCGAGCAAGGCTAGATTTTTCTAGCCGAGGATCCAAACGTACCCGCGCGTTACGGAAGGTGTGAATCCCAAAAGTGGCGAAAAACTCGGGAGTAGACGAGTAGTCTTCTCCCCGAAAAGCGTCAGTTAACCGTGGCCTCCGCCGCCAAAGAAGCAAAAAGATTTCCAATCAACGGCGCTGATCCCGATCGGAAGAACCCTAAGGTACCTTTACCTACTTAATTACCGCCGCTCACCATTGCCTCCTCCACACCCCGTCAAATTCGTCCTTTCCTGTGCCAGTTGTTACTATCGATGGCGACGCTTCCGATGAAGCAGCTGAACGGCCACGGCGGCTACCTCCGCTGGAAGGAGTCAGTGCTCCTCCGCGCCCACATGCTAGGCGTCGCCCACGTGCTCTCCAAGGACCCGCCGTCCGGCGGCGGCGCCTCCGCGGAGGCCGCGGAGAAGTGGGCCCGCGACGACGCGATCTGCCGCGGCCACATCCTCGCCGCGCTCTCCGACCGCCTGCTCCCTGACTACGCCCGCTACGCCACCGCCAGGGCGCTCTGGGACGCCGTGGCGCGCACCTACGACGTGGACGCCTCCCGCGCCAGCAAGGACAGGTTCCACGCGCTCCGCTTTGAAGAAGGCGGGCCCCTCCTCCTCCTCGAGCAGATCGCGCACGCGGAGGCCCTCGGCGCCGCCGCAGAGCTCGAGGACGACTACGTGGCCTACGTCATCTGCCAAAAGCTCCCGGTGACCATGAGCACTGCAATCGACGATATGAACATGGACAGAGTCTGGGATGTCGCCCGGCGCGTTGCAAGGTTTGGCGTGTCACCACAAAATCTTTGGAGAGGGATGACCCCATAATAATATAATGTCGTATGCCGGAGATTCAGCTTTCCATGGGTTAGGCTCTGCTCACGTTTTGTTAGTGGTTGTATCAGTATTCACTGATATTGTTGTTCAATAGTCTAGAATCGAAATGCTACTAGAACACATCGTCAATTATATCTGCTATCAGAACTTTTGATTATTGTTGCGGTGTTTGTTTATGAAGACCACTTACGATCGAAGCTTTGGACCTGCATGAAAACTGTTTTTGAAGGCGTATGATATGATATGTATTTGGACGAAGTAGCATTTCCTGATTTAATATATAAGCAATAAGAGGTGTCTTGATAGCTAAACTTGTAAAGCATTACTTTGGACACTAGTTTAATTTGCCCATTATGTCGTTTACTAGTGCTTAGGCCTACTAGCAATACTTTGCACTGTGTATCATCATCAGGTTAGGCTAGATGAATTCATCCTTTGTGTTGTCAGTAGATATGTGTTGTAGGTTCTGCTGCTGATGAATTGTTGGGATTCTCTCTTGTTGGAGCCCGGATGCAATCTATTCTCTGCTGAGTTGTTGCTATGCTTTAGGCTGATAGTGTTTCAGCATCCCCTGACATGTACTGTCAACGTAACACGGATTCTGGACAGCTCACTTCTCTGCATTTTGCTACATTCTGGCTTCAATGAAATTAATCCATGGCAGCTTGCTGGGTGAGACAAAAAAAAATAGTAAATTTCATATCACTACAACTAGTTTGACAAAACTATCACAAAACTACAGATTTAAGGAATGGTATCACAAAACTACATATTTAATGAATCATTTATCACAAAATTACAGATTTAAGAAAGTGTATCACAAAACTATAGATTTATTTATCATAAAAACTCCAGATTTTGTGTGTACGAGTAGCTCATAACTACACATTTTATATTGTCTAAATGTGTAGTTTTGTGATAAATGCACTCTTGAAACCTGTAGTATGGTGAAAATTTGTCTAAAATTTGTAGTTTTATTATTCATCAATATACTAAATATGTAGTTTTCTGATACACATAAACACAAAATCTGTAGTTTTGTGAAATGACTTCTTCAATCTGTAGTTTTGTAATAGTTTTATCAAAATATATGAAACTTTGTGAAATCTACTCAAAATAAAAACTAGAATTTTTTTGAGCCAACATTATGCATGGACGGTGGCAACCTATTCTGAAGTGCTGAAGCCAACAACACGTCCACTAACGGATGAGATTAAGCATTCATGTCCTCCTCGTCTTCAACATTTTCAGTTCTCTGTTTGTGAATGATAAGGGAATTCAAACAGAGCGCACGTAGTTTCATAATTGCACAAGTCATAGCTGCATTTCCATTGATGGACTGTAGTTTTATACATGTACAAGTCACTAGTGCCTCTTCACATGTGGGGCCACTGCTTTTTTTATCATCAAGCTCGCTCTCTTTATTGAAGGACATCTGGTTTAACACAATCGTGAACCAACCAGTTCGTTACAAAACTAGGGAGGGAATCCAACCAAACAAAATATTGGTCCGGGTCCCAACTAAGACTAGAGCGAGCAAGTTCATGAGCACACACATTACAAGCTCTCGACACACATACATTACATCAACTGGTTCAAACTGAAAGCGGATCAAGTCTCTTGCTTCTTTGTAAACAATTGACCCTGGGAGCAATCGAACTCATCAGATCGTAAAGCTCGGACTAAACTCGAAGAGTCTATTTCCAGTTGTACCTTAGATATACACTGATCAGACATGGCTTGCAACGCAGCAATGCATGCCTGAGCCTTCGCACAAGCAGCATCATGAACAGCAGCTAGATTACCTGCACCTTCACAAACGGCTTGGCCTTGATGATCTCTGACTACGAAACCCCAGCCTCTTGTTTTCTGATTTTCAATGAATGCTCCATGACAAGTAGCTTTTATCACTGCTTTTTTATTGGTTGACTTTTAAAGTGTTGCTTGTGCCTTATCGAAGCATCGAGTTTTCTTTACGTTATTGTGTTTTGTTCGGCAATCATAAACCAAGCTGATTGGCAATTGCCTTATATTGAGATTTACTAGTTTATATTTGACAAAAATTTTGTATTCCTTCCGGTTAGATTTCTTGGCCATTGACTCAGGTTGGACTATCCTAGGTCGTCTTCAACCTCCAGCGGCAGAGGCAGCAGCAGTGCGGCCAGTTTAGGGTGACTGGGTTGTCGAGACGAGGCTAGGGTTCAGGTGAGTGGCGACGTGACGCTGTTTGGGTTCCTTCGAGCTCTATGTTTCCCAACTAGGAATTTCCAGGGGCAGCGGACATGACCTGACAGCGGGCCATGGTTTGGAGGTGTGGCAAGGCGGTGGTGGCTATGTTTCTCGACATAGTCCACGCCGACTGTTACATTTGGATATGTTACCTCCTCGACGGCGACACCGACAAGGTTGGCGGCAAAAAAAATTCTTACGCCGCAAAAAAATTTACTTTCTCAATTCAGGATGCACTGCCGCAGCCGCACCTACGGGCCGGGAACTGCAAGAGGCGCTTCGGAGTGAGCCCAACCAGCTGAAACTCCCCATCTTGCACCTGTTTCCATCCAGCAAGACCACCTGACTACAACCCAGGTCCCCATTCCCCTCTAGGGCTCCACACGGAACCACAACCCAGCCAGCCGACATAGACACTTTCTTCCTTCCTAGGCATGAGAGCTGCTGCTAGAAAGCCACGAACGGACGCTGCCATCGCTTCGCATCCCCGCCAGCCAGATCAAGTAACCGTCGCCGCGACCCTTCAAATGGATGCTCTAACTAATCCTCCTCCAATTCCATCTTCTACATGCCTCGTCCAGAACTGGCACCCCATCTTCCCATCCTCCTTCCCGATGATTTAACCAACTAAATAGGCTCAAATTTAACCAGTATATGAGCTTTGAGGGTGTGTCTGGTTTAGCTGTGGCTGTGGAAGAAGCTGTTGTGGGCTGTGAGCTGTGAAAAAAACAGTTGTGGGTTATGAGTTGTGAGAAAGCTGAAAGCCGTTTAGTAAAAAATATGTGTCTTTTTAGAAACTTACTAATTGACCAACTTGTCATGTATATATTTGTACATATATACACATATATATAGTTATATATACATACAAATAAATATATTTAATACATATACATAGTTATTCATAATTTTTTATATATCTATTTGTTTATATATTTATATGTGTATAATATATTTAATATTTATCTATTTATTTATATCATATATAATATAAGATATATATACATCTATATACATATATATAAATCAATAGATAAATATATATGCATAAGATATAAATATATAGATAAACATATAATAAAATATAAATAAATAAGTAAATGAATAATATATATTAACATATATCTTATACATGTGTATGTATATATATATATATAAAAGACATATGTATTTAAATAAATATATATCATATAATATTATATATATAAATTTACACACACATACATGTATGTATGTAGGTAATTTATTCAAACTTGTGTATATAATATTAGTCGAGGATAAAATTTATTCTCGAAGGAGGAGCGACAAGCAACTATATGGTTTCATATTATTAACAACTTTCTGCATAATAAAAGTGTAGACTTGTGTATTAATTTTAATTTTTTTATAAAGCATAACTAGCCGTGTATTGCACAGTTCACCTTGCTAGTTTCTCGGAGTTCATCCTCTTGCCCCAACTGCTTGGTAAACTCGAATTACAGGAATGTAGGTTCGTAAGGATTAGTCGCATGGCGTGTCAGTTTAAGATGGTGCTGACCGGAACAGATTTTGAATTGCTTCATTTTCAACATATGCCCGGTTATAACAAGAATTGTGAGCCTGAACTTCGGATGGATTCTTGGAAGCTTGGCACCATCATGTTGCCTGATCGAAGCATTGATGTCCCAAAAATTCAGAGTCAAGGGACTATTTGGCCGAGGCGCCGCCGATGAGATGCACAAAGCAATCAAAGGCAAAACCCCAGAACCGTGCCCCTGCGGCCGTGCACTTTGCCTAGCCGCACCAGGATTGTCATGCCAAATTGCACGTCGTCGGAGAATGCCAGTGCCAGCAGGCCGTGTGGACGCAGACGAGAGACATCCCGTGCCGGCAGAGAGGGCAAGCCGAGCTAAGCGAACGAAGAAGCTCCGGCCGTGGCGGGAAATCTTCTTGGTGGTGACCACTAAAAGAGAAACTAGTGGTCACCCTTAGACCGCTAAAGGACAAAATAGGAATCATTCCTCCCCTTTTCTTTTTCTTCTCTTTTTTTTTCTTTTGTTTTTTCCTTTCTTCTTCCTTCCTCCTCCTTCCTTTCTTCTTCCTTCCTCCTCCATTCCTTCCTTCCTCCTCTCCTGCACCCGATCTGCCTCCGGCCACCGCGCCGCCACCGCCGCACCCCGCGCCGCGCCACCACGCCTCCGCCGCGCGCCTCCGCCCCGGCCTTCGCGCCGCACCACCGCCGCCGCGCCCGCATGGCCCGCCACCACGTCGCCCCGCCGACCCACGCCGCACCTAGAGAAGCCGCCGCCCTGGCCTCCACGCCGCACCGCCGACTCGCGCCGCCGTGCCCCACGGCCCGCCGCCGCGCTGCCATAGGCCTCCGCCCTCGACTGCCGCGCCGCCAAGGGCCACCACACCGCCGCCGCAGCCATGACGCCCTCCCGCGCTCGGCTGGGCTCGCTGGCATCGGAGGTCGCCACCGGAGCTCGCCGGCCCTAACCCTAACCCTAGCAGATGCAAAAATAAAAATAAAAAGACAAAAAAAAACAAAAATGTTGGATGAACACCAGAAAATGATGGAGGAAAAATCAAATGTTTCGTCAACATTTGAAAATGTCGGGTCAAAAAACATAAATGCTGGGTAAACACGTCGACATGTTGGGTCGACATCTCAAAATGTTGGGTCAACATCTGGGAAAAGCCGGGGCACGGAAAAAAAAGTCGTGTCAACATTCGAAAAAGTTGGAAACAAAAAAATGTTGTACCAACACCCGCAGAAATGTTGAATCAACATTTGAAAAAAGTTTACTGACGTGAAAGAATGAAAACGGAAAAAAATGTTGGGTCAAAATTTTCGAAAATGTTGAAACAACATTCGAAAAAAACTGTTTAAAAAAAATATTGAGCGAACAAAAAACATGTTGTCTGAATTGTGGACCTGACTTTCCCGATTTGGCTATGTCTAAAAACGGAAATCTATCGAAAAAGAAAACGACCGCTAGAAGTGAAAAAATTGGTGGCCGCCAATTAGTCTTCCGGGCCGTGGGGCAAGCACGGATATGCATTACATACAGTTTCCAATCACTACGGCCAGGTACGTATACTCCAATTCTCCCAATCCATTGAACATTCACGTCCTTAAACATATATATGTACTCGCTTCCAATCCATTGAACATTCACGTCCTTATACATATATATATGTACTCGCGCCGTGCGGCAAGCACGGTCTATGCAAACAAACTAAGATGGAATGCTGTAGCCAAGCACTTCTAACAATGGAGCAGTCTGTCAATGCAGTGGGGGGCAGCCTTTTTTTTGTAATGTGCCTCTTTTTTTGGCAATGAGAACAACTGCTCTATGTTACTAATCAGCTTCTTGCATTTTTACTGTAACTTTTAGCTACTGAAACCGATTCAGTGGAAGCGGAAGGCATTTGTGTTTATTTTGTTTTGTTAATAGATTTCCTTCCAGTTTAATTTGTTTTGTGCAATGAATCCACCCCCATATTTGGCGAGACGTGTCATCTGAAAATGGACACCCTAATTTCGGTGTTGCCAGAAGAACTGGATATCCAATAATTTAAATAATTCGAATGTTATCACATGTTCGTTTCCTAATTATTTAAATGGCATGCAGTTCCTTTGCAAATGAAATCTGCACGAGCATTTCTAGTACTATCACTGCACATGTCACATGCATGTAACCAATCTAAAACTGTACAAGCGGTTCACTTGCATAGATTAGCTGACGAGCCAGCTATATGTCACCAACTTGAAAGACTGCAACTCTGGAAGGCAAACACTAGCACCTCGACCACATATATCTGTGTGGTGCTTCGGGTTCTCATTGAATTTCAGTAGATCTTAAGGGCTCCAAACATGAAATATTCTCGATCGATACATGGCCCATTGGGTCCTTCGGGGGTTCACCTAGTGCCCCAATATCAAGTCGGCCACCGTCCGTACTAGTTGTTAAGTCGGACACCGTCCGCACCATGCTGGCTATTGCTCACATAATTGGCTTGTCCATCAACTTGACATGAAGAACACATTCTCCTACATGGACCTTTCTCCGAGATGGTATACTCACTATAACAATCGAGTACTATAGCCATGCCTCCTACAAACTAGTAGTTGCAGCAGGCAAACGAGCCACAGCTACAGTGGGGGCGGGCTACAGTGCGCATCAACCGTGAAGTTCATAACGTCAACCGTGGCTAATGAGACCTCTATAGCCACGGTTGACAATGTGGGCTGACGTCGTTATATTTCCTAGAGGCGGCCCATCAAGTCACCTGTAGCTATTTCATCCAAAGCCCATAAATATATTAGAAACCCTAAGCTCTCCCTCACTCAGTCACTTCACCAACTTCCCCTCCCTCCTCCATCCTCCAGTCACCAACCGCCGCTGCCCCTCCCCTCCCTCCTCCAATCCTCCAGCGGTCGTCGCCCCCTTCCCTCCCACCTCCCTCCTCCAGCCGCCGGTCGTCACTGCCCCTTCCCCTCCCTCCCTCCTTCGCAATGGCCGCACGTGGGGCTAGATCCGCCCGGCCCCCTTCACCCCACGACGGCGGGGTGGAGGAAGCACGCGGGGCCGGATCCACACGGCGGTGGGCTGGAGGCGACGCGCGGCCCCGGATCCGCTCGGCAGGGTGGAGTGTCGCTCGACGGGGTGGAGGCGGCGCGCGGTGGCCACGACGACATCGAGACGTTGTGGCCACACGCGGTGGCAGGGCGGCCAGATCTGGGGCTGCCCCCTCTTCGGCGGCCACGGGCGGCGGCAAGGGAGCCGGATCTGCCACCTCCCCTATCATGGCGACGCGAGGGCGGTGGATTTGTTGCCTGTCCCGGTGGTGCGGCGAGGTGGGCCTGGCTTGGGTCCACCTTTTTTTTGTTGTTGTCCATACTCGACGTAGCGGCGGTTGGCATTGTCACCCATAGCTATTGGATACCTCAATGCCTGCGGACTACGGTTGACATTGTCAACCGTGGCTATAGTGTCCACTATAGCCATGGGCGACCTCGTTTGCGAGGCTACAAATGTTTATTTGTAGCCTCGTAAACTTAGCCACGGTTGGGTCAGCCCGCGGCTATAGGGGTCTCCCAACTGTGGCTATAGTGAAGGATTCTTATAGTGACTGTTTCCAATCAATCGGTTTTATCGATAGCTTTTCACCTGATCATATATATCTGTTGACTAAACAAGTCTCTCCCTATGGCTTGAAATAATAAGGCCCGCGAGCCTGGTACAGATGCTTCGCCTCGTACCTTCTCAGTTTCGTTTTATTGAGGACAAGTCCAACACTTGACTATCCATTTATCGTCGAGGCTTCGACATTTTTTACTTGTTGCTTTATGTCGATGAGATTCTGCTCACTGCATTGTTCATGCCTCTTGTTTGTTGTATCAATGATGCCTTGCAGAGGAGTTTTCTATGAAGGGCCTTGGTGAGTACATCACTTCAAGGGTGTCTCTATGCAGCATATTGCTCCAATGGGTTTGTTTCTCTCACAACGACGGTATGTCCTTTATATTATGGAGCACGCTGCTATAGCTGATTGCAAGCCTTGTTCTACCATTGTCGACACATGTGATAAGGTCTCCACCGACGGTGCTTCTCTTGTGCTTATCTTACTTACTACTGTAGCTTGGGCGGCACCCTACAGTACTTCACGTTTACACGTCCCGACATATGTTACGCCATCAAGAAGGGTTGCCTTAATTCACATGCATGCTGCCCGAGATACACATATTGTTGCAGCCAAATAGATTCTTCTGTATCTACAGAGCACTCTTGATCGTGGTCCTCTTATTGGTAGGATCGGACCTCCAGGACTGCACTAGTTGTCTATACATGCTCTTGGGCAGGTTGCCCGGACACTCGGTGGTGTTCTACCTCCGGATATAGAATATTACTTGGTGATTATCTTATTTCCTAATCTTCTAATCTCCAGCATATTGTCTCGAGATCCAGTGTTTAGGCTGAGTCTCGGGTTGTGCAACTGGTAAATGTCGTTGTTGAGGCATCATGGATGCGTCAACTTCTTCATGAGCTTCATTGACCACTCACTTACGCCGTTCTTATCTACTGTGACAACGTGAACGTGGTGTACCTCTCCACCATCCCTGTTCAACATTGACGCACAAGCAAGTTGAGATCGATCTTCACTTTGTTCGGGAGCGTGTTTTTGTTGTGACTTTAGGTCAATCTCAATGCAAAGTTTTATTGCATGATTTCGAAGAGTGACATGTCATCCTATAATATTGAAATAGCTATATGAAACTAGGTCTCTCAATGCTAAGTTTCATTTTACAATTTCATATGCTTGTGTACCACTTAAATGTTTCTTCCAAGTACCAATAGAAATTGTTTAATGTGTAGAGATGAAACTAAAACCCTCTCGATGGAGTTTCATTTTGACTTCAAAGTTTTGATAACCATGTATACCAAGTTTCATCTCTATGAAACTCAAATATCCTCTTTCATTCCATGTCATCAGTTTTGCTTATGTAGTGTCCTCGTAGTGCAACCTCTCATATTGATGATGTCTTCGCCAAGGGTCTTCCCACCTCTATTTTTATGGAGTTAGGTCTAGTCTCGATATCCGCGAGCTGACAATTTGTCTATAAGGGGTGTCAGAATTATATTTGTATCACTAGTTGGGCAATGCGTTGACCCTAGCTGATCTGTGTGCCTTGTGTAACATGGGGTTGCACCTCTGCACCCTAGTTATATAATTGTACCTCCTTATATCTAGCTAATGGAATACAACAATGTCAATATTCTCTCTAATGCTACTAATGAGAATGTTGAAATCATTAGATATCTATGTCTCCACGGTGACTAATATGTGTACCAAGTATCTGGTGTTAAAGGTGTTTGACTACCATTTTCAACCTTCAGTTATGCTCAAAATAAATCATATCCATGAAGGACATGGAAAATCTTACATGCATAATTAATGATGATGATGATGATGATGATGATGATGATGATAATAATAATAATAATAATAATAATAATAACAACATTTCAGAGAGTATCCAAATGGGAAGCACACCGATTGCAGAACAAAAAAAGCCAAAACTTACACCAAACTGCCCCCCCCCGGTCGTCCCCACCCACCCACCACCATCCCCTAAACTGACATCAGGACCCACCAAACAGTCACCAAGGCAAAGGGCGGTGAAAAGGTTGTTCATGTAGGTCAATCGAGCTGGGATTGCGAACTCTCACACTGTGCTTCCACATGGTGGCTCCGAAGGCATTCCAAAGGCGGTTGCGCTTAATTTGCACATATTACCAACCTTGAAGACCTATATAAACAGATGGGAGTGTCCCTCACACCAAGAACCAATTTTCTTTCTTGCATTAGTAGTACTTTCCAAGCTCTAGTGGAGTTAGGCTTAGAATAAAGCTCTCTCTAGTTCCCAACTTCTTTTGGAAAGTTTGATATGGCTCTTGTATCCTTGACTAAGTGTTCCTTGTTTGATTATGGACCCTTGGCTTCCTTATATGATAGAGTAATTATGATCTTCTTATACAGTGGTAGTGTGATATTTATCTGTTAGTTACTTGTGACATTGAGATTAGGCCCATATGGTGGCTCATGGACACTTGTGTGCATGAGGGGTTGGGAATTTAGTATCACCTTGCTAGTCTAGTGGGGACAAGCTAACATATAAGATTAAGTTGTCTAACACCATCAACCTCGAGGTTAACCCTTTTACATGAAACGATGACGAAGGCCTAAATTGATTGATGGATGCGTGACGTGTGAGGCCCACTCTCAAAATGAGAGTCGGACCCAATCAAGGTTTTGGACCCTAGTTCATTACAATTACTCTCATTTCCTTATACACTATATAAGCAGGATATTCTATATATAGCACCAGTTTAACGCGTCCTAAGGTTAGGCGAGGTTGACTTGTTAATATGTAGGGTCAAAATCCAATGGCTAACTAGAGTTTTATTTAGGTAACCATAGTTCTTAGATTAGTGAATACCATTGAATATGGGTTTTTGCCTAACAAACCGGAATATGACTAACGGTAGGGTTTTTTTGTGAAGACTTGACCTAGGGTGTTCTATCTCTACATGATAGTAATGGATAGTATGGTAGATGTGTTCATCTTATCGTGTTTATTAGACACGTCTTAGATCTTGTGTAGACCTGTCTAGTATATTCAGCAATTTGTTTATCATGTTCATGATTTATTTTTAGATTAAATTAAAACTAAAAATGCTTATATTTCCAACATATCCTAGAGGGTTGCCCACAGGTGATGACAGCCCTATCGTCCCATGTGATCCTCCCTGATTGGTAGAGCTCTTGGTTAAACCATGTAACGATTGTAACCTACAAAACAAAAATAGAGAAATACATTGGGGAATTTAACTCTTTCTTTGTTCTTTCTTCACTTGACTTAGGGCCCTTTTTTTTGCGAAGACTTGACCTAGGATATATATTAGAGTTAATTCTTTTGCATGTCACATTGATAGAACGAAACGAATATATGGGTTCTATGACGGTAGTTCTATATGTCCCTTCTATTGCATGGATATTATCTTTATCATAAGAATGAAAAGTTACATAATATAATAGTAATTATAATATATTTTGTTATTTATATATCATTAAAGAAATTCAAAAGCATGGTTAAATAATTTTTAATAAAATAAATGATCAAACATAACTTTAAAATTTAACGTGGACATTAGTTTTAAAACAGAGTACTAAGGTTCTGGCAACAACGGTCATGGCAAGTCGCCAGTCCGAGCCCAAGGGTGATTTGTCCCCTTCCCCCTGCGGCGCTTGCATTGTGTACATCGTTTATTTTGTACCGTATCGGCTTCGCTAGTGGCAAACCTACCGCGTATAATGCGAGAGAAGGTTTCTGCGTCACGTCGTGCGGCAAGCACGGATATGGCACCTCGAATTCTCGAATCATAAAACCTAAGATTTAGGCCTGGATGATCAGGCCGACTACACCATATCTGACCTATACCAGTATTCTCTCTTGCAGGTGGAGGCCTTTTGGTCTTTTTTTGTTATATTCTTTTCTTAACAAAAAAAACACTAGCAACCACACACGTGGAATTGTCACACCACAATGTTGAACAGCATTTTCTTTAGATAAAATTGTTATGCAGACACACCTATTATGATTTCATATAGGAATTGTCACACCAGAATGTTGAACAGCATTTTTCTTTAGATAATATTGTTATGCAGACACACCTATTATGATTTCATATACTTCGGTGTCAGGCGATCTCCGCCGCGCACATATTTGTATACCTATTCGTGGCTAATGCTATGTTTTTATTCGGAGTTTGGAAATGAAGCCTTGAGCCAGAGCTTCGGGCTGACTATGCCGTTCACCAAACTGCTGCCACTTCCTTCGCCAAAGATTCACTGGTGACACCATAAGTAATCCAGTTGTTTGCAGAAGGAGATCAAGATTGTCTGGTGAACAACATGAGTAATCCATTTCTTTGCCTCAAGATTTGCTGGTGAACAACACGAGTAATCCATTTCTTTGCAAAATCAGGCCCAGGATTGGCTGCTGGAACATGAGTAATCCTGCTAGGCATTCGATTGCATATAAAAGGGGAGACGGTAGACCACGAGATGAGCACCCTACACTTTGACACATTACTCTAAGTTGGTAACCAGTAACTCAGCGGCAACAACAATGTCGAAGCGTGCCGCTGCCGTCGTCATCGCCGTCGTTGCCGCCATGATCGTGTCGTCCGAGGCGGCGGCAGCCCCGCCGGCTGAGGACCACCCACTTTGGTACCCTGGGGGCGGCGTCCGGGCAGCACCACCAGGCCTCGGAGCCCCATCTTCCCGGGCTACCCCGGAGCCCGACCATCATCGCCGCCCACCTTCCCAGGCACAAGGCCGTCCCCATCGTCGCCGCCCACCACCGGCGGGGAGTTCGGCTTCGGCGTCCCCAGCCCGCGGCCGGAGGTCCCGCCACTGTTCGGCGGGCCCGTCACGGCGCCGTCGTCGCCGACGGACTGCGTGACGCCGCTGGCGGGGCTCATGACCTGCGGCACCTTCCTGACGGGGAGCGTGCCGGACACGCCCACGCCGCAGAGCGAGTGCTGCAACGGCCTGTCCACGTTCCTCAACAGCTCGAGCGCCGCCGGCGGCGGCGACCGGACGCTGCGGTGCCTGTGCCCGGTGATCCTCGGGGACGTGAACCGGATGCTGCCCAAGCCCATTGACCCCGTGCGCATGATGTACCTCCCGATCGCGTGCGGCGTCGTCCTCCCGCCGCAGGTCCTCTACATCTGCTTCAGTAAGTCATCGATCTGATCTCTCTATCTCTCTCTTGCTTCATTCATGGTCGTCAACTAATTGCATGATCACTTGAACTCAACGTGCTCATCCACACAACGATCGACGTGCAGCTGGGCAGCAGATTCCGTCAGGCCGCGTTCCCGACATCCTCAAGAACCCGTCTTCTTCAGGCGAGCAATTAATCCCTCTTGAGCCTTTGTCTGCCGATTCACAATGGTTTTCGGTTCGACATATTACTGACGTTTATCTAATTATTGCTCCCTGTTGTCTTCTTCCGAGCAGGTCGTCAGTCACCTTGATGTCAGAGAGGATGGCGGTGCAGTCAGCGACGATATCAAGTTGAAGACCCTAGCATGCAGCTCCGTGGAGCATATATAGTACTACATATAGATATTAATTTCAAATGAACCTGTCATGTTTCAGGGAAATATATTAACTACATATATTGTTGTGAGAGCGTAATGATGTATTTATTTCAAGGGAAACATATTCCCTGCAGCAAAAATGAGATATACTAGTTACTTGCATGTTATGATGTACCCCTATTTAGTGATGACACTTCTGAGAAATGCATACTGAACTTAACATTAACTTTGAACCAAAAGTTGACGATGATAGGACACATTACCACTTTGGATATATATATATAAATCTATTTCTTTTTCGCTTAATCTCGAATGGATGTGACGTCTTTGTAAAGAGAACTTCCTACTAATAGAGACAAGTTCAACTATTTCATTCATCCACTTTATTTCTTCATTTCGTTCACAGGAAACCTACTTTGGTTTCAGCATTTAGAAATAAAATATATAGGTGGCAATTGGGAAAATTTGCACGATAAAATTGAAGTATATGTGTCAACTTTGACAGGAATAACAACGGAGGAATAATATGGAGAAAACCCCTTTGTAAAGCTAGATAGATTAAACTAGAGTCCTAACCACAACGAACCTATGCACTTATGAATATCATATTCATGGATTGAATGTAAGGGATTTTTTTACACAAAACATAGTTGAGTGGTTCAAGTAAATAAAAAAGTTAGAAGGACATAAAGAGTTATTCAGAATTCGAATTCTTTTACATGAGAATTTGTATGTTAGAACAGTAGAACAATGTTCTCTCTATTTTGAGCTATTTCAGAGCCGAAATGTCATATTGGAGGATGTAATAATGCTATCATCCGTGTGATTTGCATGTGGAGAGATATAATTTGTAGCGTTCATTGTAGAAAAGATAAGAATGATTATAGTTTGATTGCGCAGGATGGTCAGAGGACCTGTGGTTGTAAAAGTCCAACACCATCATTTGTAGTGACAAACATGATTTGATAAAAACTGCTAAAATCAACCTTTTAAATCAGTGATACCATGGGCAACAACAACGACGAAATGTAGGCAACGAAGATATGCATTCTTTTTTTTAGACCAATGGATTTTCCCTACTTTAGGTAAGTGATTGATGCTTTTTTTTTACTGTTACTGACTGACTGGTCCTCCGTCCTGCGACTATGCTGTGCGGTGCAAAATAGAGTAGTAATAAAGAGATTTTTGCTATTTTACCCACTTAAACTGTGGGCTTCGGCGGAATGCCCATGAATCCAGTGTACCATAAGGTAGAATACCTATTGGCTCTTTTTCGGACCAAACTGCCCCGCCCCATCTTCTTCCTCAAAACGGCAGCCATAGCGGCTGTAGAGCTCACGCCGCGAGTGTACAGACCAGCCGCGGCACAGAGCTCGAGCTCGCCCTGCCTCAGGCCGGCCACGTGGGCGCGCAGGCCGGTGGCGGCAGCGACGCACGAGCCAGCCACGCTGAGCTCGAGCCCTCCTTGGCTCCGGCCGGCCGCGTGGGCACACACAAGCCGGTGGCGGCGGCAGCGGCGCACGGGCCGGCCACGCTGAGCTCGAGCTGACCCTAGCTCCGGCCCGCCGCGCGGGCGCACCACGAATGTCGCCTCCTCCCCATCCTGGCCCGCCGGCCATCTACGCGAGCAAGCACAGATGATGCCGCATCCGCAAGCCGCCGCATGCGCCCGCCACTGCCCACTTCACGCCCGCCCCAATGCATGCTCATGACGGCGGGGTGGAGGCTGACGGGCTGCTCTGCCGAAGTCGGAGCGGAGCCGCGTCGATCGGGCGTGCGCAGGTAGAGGCCGACCGTGCGGAGACGTGAGCTGCCGGTGGGGCATGTGGTGGGATGTGCGGGCTGCCTTGCGACGTATGTATCCCGGCCATGGCTGTGACCTGCGATTGAAGTGAGGAAGAAGAAGGGCATGGATAATTTCGTCCAAAAATTGATTCGTGGGCATTCTACGGGTGGACACACGGAGTGGTGGGCAAAATAGCAAATTTCTCCCATTGTTTTTTTTAGGAAAAGTCCATTTTACTCCCCGAACAATTCACTTTGTCCAAATTACACTCCGAACAAAATCACGGCTCACTTTACTCCCCAAATAATTTAAGTTGGTACAATTTACTCCCTTATGCAATTTCTCTTTTATATTTTCTTCTGTACGAGCTGAGTTTAGTGCTCAAATTTTGCACACTGATAGTTTTCATTGAACCTTATATTTAAAATATAAAATATATATTTTAAACATATATTTTATAGTTTAATAGCATCAAATATCATCTTAAGTATATAGGTCTAGAATTGTATACAAAATATTAAAAAAAAATACAAAATATTTTCATTTATATAGAGAATAATACCATCTATCATCATGCAAAATTTGAGCTTCAAATTCAAATTGTACAAAGAGAAACAAAAAATAGAAACTGCATAGGGAGTAAATTGAGCCCACTCAAATTGTTTGAGGGAGTAAAGTGAGCCAAAATTTTGTTCGGAATGCAATTTGGACATAGTGGATTGTTCGAGGAGTAAAATGGACTTTTTTCCTTTTTTTTTAATAAATTTCTCCCATAATTGAGCCCCTACAACTACAAAAGCTGGCAGAGCATCCCGTTCCAAAGGACTTGGACGCTCCTCTCCCCTGAACCAAAGAACTCCGATCTCCGCTGCCAAGAACGCCCTCGAGTCTCGATCCGCAAAAAAGCTCCAAGGTATCGCTACTGAACCGCGTCTTTCCTCCGAACCCCGCTTCAACCCGCACTCCAAGTGCTCGATTTGGTTGCACGCGAAGTGCTCGTGGAAATGCCGCGACGCACGATTGCTGGTGACGAGTTGATTCTGTGTTCGGCAGGTGCTCCGTCCGATCGATGGCCTCGCCCCCAATCCAGCCGCTGGACGGGCCCGACGGCTACCTCCGGTGGAAGGAGTCGATGCTCCTGCGCCTCCACACCCTCAACGTCGCCCACGTGCTCTCCGACGACCCTCCTCCGCCACTGCCGGCGGCGGCCAGCAAGCAGTGGGCGCGCGACGACGCGATCTGCCGCGGCCACATCCTCGCCGCGCTCTCCGACCGCCTGCTCCCGGACTACGCCCGCCACGCCACGGCCAGGGCGCTCTGGGAAGCCGTGGCGCGCACCTACGACACAGACAACACCCGCGACTTCCAGGAGAGGTTCCACGCGTTCCGCTTCGACGAGGGTGGCCACTTCCTTGAACAATTGGCGCACGCCGAGGCTCTGGGCTTCAGCTCTGGGTTTTCCGACGTCGCCGTGGCCGACCTGCTGCGCCACAGCCAGAATCTTCCTAAGGCGGTGCGGTACGACGTCGCGTCGGAAGCAGGTTATGGTGCCGGCATGAGCTTGGTCTGGAACATTGCTCGGTCTTTGTTCAGCTATGGGCCGAAGCGTCCTTGGAAGACATTAGACGAACTGGTAGAGGATGAACGTGAGGATCAGAAGCAGCAGGGGAGGAGATTGAGTGTTGGACCTGTGGCATGCCAGGACACATTGCCAGGAACTGCAGCGTTGGAGGACACAATGCCAGGAAGAACCGGCGCTGGGCTTGATCGTGGCAAGGTGATGGAGGTTGTCAGCGCTCACTTTGCAGGTTCAGAGGAAGGCACTGAGCCTGAGCGCCCTTCTTCGCGTGCGATGATGGCATTCGAGCAGTATGGCAATCTCGGTTTTTTTTTTATTGTGTTATGGTAGTCTAACAATCCAGGATCTAGATGCTAAACTGAGTTCTGCTAAGTACTTTTCATCTCCGCTGTATCAACGTGTGGCTGCTTGATATGCTGCCGGACATGTTATTTTAGGAGCAGCTTGGGAGCTATGAACCTGCATTTAATTTCTAGAATGATGCTATCCATGTGTCGAATGTTGATGAAGCTGCATTGATTACGGTTAGAGTGATACCACTTCATCTAGTACTTTTGTTTGGCTGTTGATTCTGCTTTTATTCATTGAGCAAAATTGCATTTTCCAGAATCCACAGGCTACAGTGACCCTTGCTCAGGTCATTCAACTTTTCTGTGTTGATCGATTCAGATTCTTGGTGTCTGTATGGTGTTATATTGCCATTCAATCTTTCTTACAGTAGGTGGATGAAGTTTTAGTCTTTGCATAAGATTTTGTGTAGTGTGCTGCGCTACGTTCTTCTATGCTTGCTGCATATGCTGTGTTCTATCAAGTTGTTTCCAGATACTCATGCGACCTATCTTTACAGTTAGAAGAAGTCTACAATGCCTAGTTTCTGGTTCCAGTAGAATAATGTCATCTCTCACAGACCAAGTATGACTTGTGAACCAGCACATTATACAAACTGAATAACTCGAGTGCATTCCTACACCATGCAAATGTCCTTCAGCCCATACTGAACAATGCACTTATTTCAGCATGTGCTCTGGCAGTTTTAATAACCAGCACATTATACGAGCCGCAACCATTCGCTCATCGACGCCGGAGAGAGGTTAGCTTCGGAGCGAAGAAACTGAGCCGCATGGCTCTCGCCTAGGGTTCCCATCCCGCCGCCGCCTCTAGGCCCCCTCTCCCCTCCCTCTAGCAGCTTCGCCGATGGTGAGATGGAGAGGAGAGGGCCTCCATCCGTTGATCTGCCGTACCCATCGCCGCTCTGTCCCCCTTCCCCATATTTTCACCGCCATGTCCCCCTTCCCCATATTTCCACCGCCGCCGCTACTCCCTCTCCCCCTTATCGTTACCGCCGCCGCCTCCGCCATCACCGCCAACCTTCTCCCGGTACTCCTTCTCCTCACCGTCACCGCCACCAGTCCTGCTGCCGCCGGCGAGCTAGTAGGTGACGTCAACTGCTTGCACCTTCCCCCTCTCGTCATCGCCCTACGCCTTTACCGCTCCCCCCTTTTCTTGCATCTCCACCGCCGGTGTGGCAGCCACCCGCCCGCCATGCGGCAGATCCGCGCCGCCGGGTAATAGATCCGCTACCTCCCTCACTAGATTTTGACCCGTAGGGCATCATGAACGGATTCCTCAAGAGGAAGGTAGGGCCATATCTATCCAAGAAGAAAGACCAGGTAAACAATTATGCTACTTGACTAATGGATAAAGTATAGATCTCATGGCTGGCTACTATTCAACCCCGGCACTGGGGATCGGGAACGGGGTCAAGTACGGACTTTGGCTAAGAATGGGGATATTTCCCTCCTCCCGCTTTGGCTGGCTCCACCTCCACCCTCCGCCAGCACGCAAGGGCTCCACCGACCTCGGTTGCCTCCGTGGCCTTCTCCTCTGCTAGCCACTAACGTCTCGATCTGCCTCCTTGTTGCTTCATCACCCCTGGAGCCGGCGGTCATGGCGCCATCAAGGAAGGCCACCGCGTCAAGCTCGTGAAGCTAAGCCCTTACACGGTGAGATTCAAACTTGGCGTCGGCGTGGAAGGCCTCCACGCATGTCCGAGGTCGGCTGGCCCACCAGGGGTAGGGCCCGCTTTCCCTGGGCGGCTCTCCGGCCTCTGTCGGTCGGGCCGATTTAGAGGCCAACCTGCCATGAGCCCTTTTGGGCCCACCGCTGCCCGGACCCTTCGAGGTCTTGGCACTGCTTCGTGGCGGCCCTGCGTTGCCTTCCATGGCGACCGGGTGCAATGCTCTCTCTTTTACTTCGCTTTTTGCAGGGTATGAAGAAACTAGGTTCAGCCCCTCACGGATGGCATCTAGCCTTTTGATGTCCTTCTTGACATACCGTACTCGCGTTTTTCGAAACGTCGACTGCTACGGGTGCATCAACGGATATCATTTTGGCTCGGTATGTCTAGCTATCAAAGTATCGTCGACCGGAGGAGTCGATGTTGTCTCCTATATGCGTCTAGGTGATCTACAAACAAAATTAGCCTCACGGACGATGATGACTCCTAAAGACAAGTCGATCCTCCATCAACCTCATGCTTATGACAAGTGAGGCCCTCCTGACGACACTGTGATAGAGCCTGTTTGTGATGATATTTTATGTAACATTTACCCTGCTCTTTTGGAGCGTTGTACTCTACACCCACTCAGAGGTGTTACTCTCTATGGGTGCTTGCACTCCTGTGTTTGTAATTTGTCAGTGATGAATACAAACACAAACCTTTATAAAAAAAAACAGCACATTATACAGCTGCACATAAAACAGTCAAACTGTCAGAAAAAACACTTCTGCAGTTTTAATTTGCACCAATAAATATTAAAGTTAAATCAGAAAAGAGTTGTAAAAAATTGAAGTTTTTGACCTAGGAATGTGCATGTTAGAAACGTTAGAACAGTGTTTTCTCGGTTTTGAGCTATTTAAGAGTTGAATTGTCATAAAGGACAATCTAATAATGCTATCATCCATGTAATTCTGCATGTGGAAGATCTAATTCATAAAATTTGTTGTAGAAAAGATAAGAATTCTGATAGCTTGGAAGATATAATTTGTAAAAATGAGGAGGATCTGGTTGTGGAAATCCAACATCACCACTTGCAATGACAAACATGATTTGGTCAAAAGTGCATTAAAATTTACTAACTTTTGCGAGGAAAATTCACCATTTGGATTTGCGGTATGATGATAATAGGGGCAACAACAAAATGTTAAAAAGAATTTTATGCATAAGATTCAAAAAGTAAAAGCTATGCAACATTACTAAGCACTATGAAAATTTAGGCATTGTGCTTCTCCACATTAGGATCGGGTCCTTTGTCCTGTTGAAGAAATTTGAGAGGAATGTAGAATTTGATAGAGGTTTATGTCAGTGCTCTCTCTACTTGCACAGTTGCAAACACTGAAGAAACTGATAAGAAATACTGTTCGAAGTTTAGCGATTGATCTACCTCTCCTGCTGCATATGTGCGGTGCAAAATAGATCTACCGCTGCACCCTTCAGGCTATCTCCAACGAATGACTCAAAACGCCACTTAAACCCAAAATAGGTAGGAACAGTGTAAAACTGCCTCTCCAACGAATGACCCAAACGTCGCACCCATTTGGCGCAGCCACCCACAAATGAAGCAGCTCCTCGAGCGCCCCATCTCCTTGAGCGGACTCTTCTCCCCTCGCTCCGCCGGAAGCACGGCCACCGCATCCGCCGCCCTCGACGCTTCCGGCCGCGCCCCTCCCCCGCTGCCATCTCCCGCCACCGCAATCCCCTGCCACCAGCTCCCGCCGCCGCATCTCCCCGCGGGCTCCCCGCCGCGCCGCCTGTGCTTCTCCCTCGGGGCATCGCATCTGCAGGTCAAGCTTCTCCTCCTCCGGCCCAAGCTCCCTCGGGGCTCGAATCGACGCGGGAGAGGTGGCTGAGGCCGAGGCGCGAGCGGGAGTCGCGGAAGTGCGGGAGGAGGCAGCGGCGGTGGCGTTGGAGGCGCGGACGGGTCACGGCGGCGGTGACGAACGGATTTGAGTCTAGGTCGCTGTCGTTGGAGATTGAAGTTTCTTGGTAACCTACTTTCTCTACTGTAGCGACTCATTTGGTGATTTGGGTACCTCCCTTCGTTGGAGATAGCCTCAGTCCTTCACTATTGAGCTCCTCCCCTTGAACCAAAGAACTCCGACCGCCGCCGCGGCGCCGCCGACAGGCACGCCCTCCAGTCTCGACCCGCAAAAAGATCAAGGTATCGCCACTCTACCGCCCCCTCTTCTGTCCAAAGTCCGGCGCCACCAATGCTCGTGGGAATGCCGCACTGGACCAAGGCCCCCTCATCCTGCAATTGCCGCTGACCCGTTTGATTCACTCTGCTGCAGGTGCTTGGATCAATGGCGTCGCCCCCAATCAATCCTCTGGACGGCCCCGACGGGTACCTCCGTTGGAAGGAATCCATGCTCCTCCGCTTGCACACCCTCCGCGTCGCCCATGTGCTCTCCAAGGAGCCGCCGTCCGGCGGCGGCGCCTCCTCGGAGGCCGTGGAGAAGTGGGCCCGCGACGACGCGATCTGCCGCGGCCACATCCTCGCCGCGCTCTCCGACCGCCTGCTCCCGGACTACGCCCGCCACGCCACCGCCAGGGCGCTCTGGGAGGCCGTGGCGCGCACCTACCGCGTGAAGACGACCAGATTCGGGGACTGGGAAAAAAAGTTCAGGGAGTTCTACTTCGACGAGGGCGGGCACTTCCTTGAGCAGCTCGCGCACGCTGAGTCTCTGGGCGTCGCTGCTAAGCTTGACGATGCCGCTGTGGCCTACTTGCTGCGCCCGAAGCTTCCTGAGGCGGTGCAAATCGGCGTTTTGGGGCAGCCAGGTTGCAGTGAAAAGGGCATGAGCTTGATCTGGGAAATCGCTGAGGAGATGGTGCGTTATTTGGAACCTGAACATCTTTGGAAGACAACAAAGGAAATGGCAGAGGACTGCATTGAGGGTCAGAAGCAGGGGGCGGAAGCGACCTGCCCTGGGCACTTCGCCAGGAACCGTGGCGTTCCAGGACACAACAATGCCAGGAAGTGCAAGCGCAGAGCTTGATCATGGAAAAGTCATGGAGGTTGTCATCACTCACTTCAGAGGAAGGCACTGAGCGTTCTTCGTCCGCGATGATGGCATTCCAGCAGTTAATCTCTGGTGATCTCGACCTTTTGGTTTTGTTGGTATTTTAGTAGTCTATGAATCTAGAATCTGGATGCTAAACTGAGTTTGTTTTGCTAAGTACTTTCATCCCCACGGTATGCTGTCAGACATGTTACCCTTGCTCCAGTCATGTTTGATATGCTGTTTGATATGCTGTCAGACATGTTACTTTGAGACCAATTAGTGAGCTATGAACTCGCTTGAGAGAACTATTTCTTTTTCCAGGATGATGCTACCTATGTGTTGAATATTGATGGAAGTTGTGATGATTAAGGTTGAAGTAAAAAAATGATGCCTTGGTACCGCATAGAGTTTGCTTCATGTAGTAATTTTCTTTGGCTGTTGATTATGCTTTCAGTGACTGTGTCATTGAAAAATTGTATTTTGCAGCATCCTCGGCTAAGATCAATGCTGATGCTTGGTGACCCTTGCTCCAGTCATTCTACTTTCTTGAGCTGATCGATTCAGATTTTTGCTTCTTTGTGTCATATATTGTTGTATTGCCATTCCATCGTTTTTGTAATGATTAAGTTTTATCCTTTGCGTAAGATTCTGTGCAGTCTGTTGTGCTATGTTTTGTTTACTGTATATGCTCCAGTTGTTTCTAGATACTCTTTGCATGCCGTCATTGCAGTTCGTAAAACCCTTTGCCTAGTTTCTGGTTCCAGTAAAATGGAGTCGTCTCTATTGTCAATTATGATTTTCAAACCTACACATTATGCAAATTGAATAACTTAAAGTGCATTCCTGAATTCACCATGCAAATGCTTCAGCCTAAACTGAACAATCAAATTGTTCAGCATGTGTCCTGGTATAACAGAACAGTATTTCCTATCACTTTCTACCTTGCTTGGATTTGTGTAAGTAGAGAGAGCACTGCTATAACCCTCTATCAAATTCTACATTCCTCTCAAATTTCTTCACCAGGACAATGGACCCGAGCCTAAACTGAACAATCAAACTGTCAGAACAAACACTTCTGCAGTTTTTTTTTTTTTGAAATTCTGCAGTTTTGCTATAATACAGAATTGTACAGAATTTGAAGTTTTTTGCCTAGGAATATGCATGTTAGAACCTTAGAACAGTATTTACTCTGTTTTGAGCTAATTCAGAGTTGAATTGTCATAAAAGGCAATCTAATAATGCTATCTTAATTGTAGAAATGATAAGAATTCTGATAGTTTCAACAACAACAGTTTGAACAACAACAGCAAGAAAGGCTTTTACCCCAAGCAAGTTGAGGTAGGCTAGAAATAAAACTCTTAGGAAACACAAAGGACTTACGTCCCAACGAATTTCTTATGGGTCTCACATCCATTAGAGTGGCTGGTTTTTACGGTGGTTCGTCCAACCTAACACAATCCATAAGGGACCCTCCTGAAAGTCTTAAAGTCTTCCGGTCAACATAGGCGGGCGGAGTTATAATAAGAGTTCTGATAGTTTGGAAGATATAATTTTTAAAGTCAGGAGGATCTGGTTATAGAGCTCCAATATCATCACTTGTAAAACATGATTTGGTCAAAAGTTCTAAAATTTACCATTTGAATGAGTGATATAATAAGTTGAGAACAAGGATAACAACAACCAATTATTAGCTATGCGTATAAGCACTACAAAAATTTAACATATATGTTTACGCCTTGTGGTCCTCCTCTTTCTCATTAGGACCGGATCCTTTCTAGTGGTGAAGAAGATTGAAGGAATATGACATTTGATAAAGGTTGCATGCTTCTCATAAAGTGATTGAAAATATTATTTATATATTTTTGTTTTATTTATGTTTACTGTAGCAGCGGTTGATCCCCTATGATTATGGAGCTACTGATGTACGAGCAGTGAGCTACTCTTTTTTTCATTTATTTATAAAAGGAAAAAGTCCATTTTACTCCCGAACAATCCACTTTGTTCAATTCACACCCGAACAAAATCTTGGCTCACTTTACTCCCTCAAACTATTTAAGCTGGTACAATTTACTCCCTTATGCAGTTTCTCTTTTATATTTCTCTTTGTACAAGCTAAGTTTAGTGCTCAAATTTTGCACAATGATAGTTTTCATTGAACCTTACGTCAAAAAAAATATAACATACATTTTAAACATATATTTTATAGTTTAATAGCATCAAATATCATATTAATCATACATGTCTAGAATTGTATAGAAAATATTTTTAAAAAATATAGAATATTTTCATTTATATAGAGAATGGTACCATCTATCATCATGCAAAATTTGAGTTTCAAATTCAAAGCATACAAAGAGAAACAAAAAAAGAGAAATAGCATAAGGGAGTAAATTGAGCCAACTTAAATTGTTGAGGTAGTAAAGTGAGCCAAAATTTTGTTCGGGGTGTAATTGGGACAAAATGGATTGTTCGGGGAGTAAAATAGACTTCTTCCATTTATAAAATATATATGATTGTGAATTCATTAATCCTACTGGTTTCTGATGGTGAGAATTCATTAATACACATGCGTCATATGAAAACTGTGCATGTTTGCTACGTGTCATTGACATTGTCACATGAGCACCTTCAAGGCACACTATCCCGTTCCATGGACAAGAGAGAGAAATTAGGCCAAAGTTAGCTTTTGGTAACAAGGACATGAGCATGAGCTTGGTATGGGACATTGCTCGGGATGTCGTGTCATGTATTCAACCGGAGCGTCTCTGGAATAATTCGTCTCAGAGGACGACGTTCAGGATCAGAAGCAGACGGAAGAAAGGACCTGCGGTCATCCCGAGCACATCGCCAGGAACCATGGCGTTGCAGGACACAAAAATGCCAAGAAGTGCAAGCGCGGTGCTTGATCATGGCAAAGTGATGCGGGCCCTGTCAGCGCTCATTTTGCTGGTTCAGAGGAAGCTGGCGGAGCTTTCTTCATGCGTTGTGATGGCATTGGAGCAGTTGGTCTGGTGATCTCGGTCTTTTAGTTGTGTAGTGTTTAATTGTTTATAGTAGTCCTTTTCTTTTGTCTCATGCTTATAGTAGTCTTAATAATCTAGATCTGTATGCTAAACTGAACTAGTTGTGCTAAGTACTAGTCGTCCACATGGTAACAATGTATGGCCTACATATTTATGCTGTCGGGCATGTTACTTTGAGACCAGTTGGCAAGCTATGGAATGGAGCAGCATGAAAACTATTTCTTTTCTAGGATGGTGTGTTGATGGAAGATGTTGATAAGTTTTAGCCTTGGCATGTGAAACCTAGGTGGATTCTGTTGCTAATGTGTTCTCTGATTCTTGCTGTATATTGTTGTGTTCTACCGAGTTGTTTCCAGATAGTGTCAGTTAGTAGAACTCTACAGTGCCTAGTTTCTGGTTCCAGTAAAATGGAATCATCTCCAAGATCAAGTTGATTTTTGAACATCTTGAAGCGCATTCCTTCACTACCCAAACGAATCGACTTTTTCAGCATGTGTCATAGTACGTCAAGCAATCGTTTAAAATGTACAGCTGCACATATAGCAGTTTCTGCAATTTGATGTATAGAGCTGCATATGTACAAACTATCAGACCAAGCTCTTCTGCAGTTTTGCTACAATAATGGATTCTCAAGTAAAAAGTAAACCTTCCAATCCCTTGATTATACGGGTTATTACATGATTGCTTGCAAGAACAAAAAAAAAGGAAAAGAAAAAGAATTGTACAACAGGTACATCATGTGTTCCAAAATCGTGAAAAGTGACACGGTAGATATGACATTGGCCATAGCCAAAAACTGCCCATCGCTGTATTCATCTGAGCCGTAGGGAGCCATTGCAGATCATGACAGCCCTCACACTCTGCAGTCCACTTTGAAGTGGCTCAATTCCATTTATACCATACACACACCAAAAGAGTTTGGTATTGTCAGGTCACACGAGTGGCTAGGCAGTGACTGTACTAGCTTTGCCACCAATGGCTGACACTGTGGTTAGTCAAATACAATTAATCCTGCTTTCCAATCAGTAGACAGGATTGCGATCCCGTTTTCCTGTCAATCTACGGCCCTTTGGTGATGGTGCTTTACCATAGCCACCTAACCTCATTTCTGTCCAAAAAATTCAGAAATGGGTTTTAAGTAGAAGACATAGTAGGCAGAGCATATGTAGATTAGCAAAGCTAAGATGTTAAGTTACCTCTTTCTCTTTTAAGTTCCTGGTCTAACTCCTCCTTCCATTTCCTCTGTATTTCCGAAAAGCTAAAGCTGTTATAAATAACCGTTAGATACCCTGGCAGAGAAGCTTTTTTTTGTAATAAAAGGTGAGTTGTTATGTTTTACTAATATTTTGCAGCAGAAATAAAAGATCCTAAAGTGTTAACTATTTCTTGTATATATTTAAACAAAACAAATATGCTTGCTTAATCAAGTAATAACACTGTAATTGAATTGAATGGCTGGAGCTATTTGCACTACAAGTATCTTCACACTTTAAGCAATGTGTTTCTTACGAACCTTGTATTGTCTTGAATATCATCAGGGACTTTATCCTCAAATTTATTGAGCTCAGGAGAAGCTATTTCTCTCAATACTCGACTGTTCTCCACACTGCTTCTTGAGAAACGCCTAGCACAGCTCTTAGGACTGGCACTGTTCAGAATATCACAAATTGGCTCTGCCGGTGCACCTCCTACTCCTACCTTCTTAATTGCTCGAGGGGGCAGCTGAGGACTAATTATGTTACTTGTTCGGCAAACATCACTAATTCCTTGAGAAACTCCAGCATTCACTGTGTTGTAGAACTCATATAAAGGTGTTTGTAGTTTCTTTAGATCAGTGGCCTGTCAAGAAAACAAACATATATTAACAAAGTGCTAGCAATAAAAGGGATGAATACATTGCCTGAAACAAAACAGATACCTTTTCATCCAGAAATTCCTTTATTTTTGATTCTGTAAATTCATCATCCTCTTCACAGCTTCCTTCGCACGGGAGCGTAAAGTCATTTTCCAACATCTGACTTTCTGCGAGTTTGGCTAACCCACCAAACTCTCTTGACTGACTAATCCGTTGTTCAGGGCTTATGTCAAGTTTGCTTTCCCACTCATCAGATGGTTCCAACATAGGATTGAAGCTCTGGAAGAAACATCACATAAACTGTAAGGATACATCCTAGGGAACTTAAAATATGAATATCTGCTCTGTGTGCAAGCTAAATTTTGTTGTCCCAGAAGCCAAAAGTAAAGGTTTGTGTGTAATATTTTGAATAGTAATACTGAAGGGGAACTACTCTTACTGATCCAACCATTGGAGCATCATCATTGTCAGCAAACTGGCACATGTCATCTTTGTCCAGATCCCATAATGGTCTAATATCTGATGACTTGTAAGAACTTGAAGCGCGTAGCTTGCCAGCGCAACTCAAGTCCCTATTGAGAGGATGAAAATTTTGGTCAGTATCAAACTGAAAATAGACAGATTGGAGTTCAAAAGAATCAATATTACTCCATACTATACTTACAAGTCATCATTTGACACAATATTTGCCGGAAGCTCGTTGCTGGTGGTTTCCTGTAAGTTTTTACTTGTTCAGATTGACAAGGCTAAACAAGTGAGAAAATAGAGAATAGTTTTGTTATCCAACCTTGGACACAGCACGATTAAGCTGAGAAACATCCTCCGAACCTCCTGTAACAAATGGGTGCTGCAAGAATATTTTAAGGCATTATGGTTACGGCTATGGAAATGTTACCAGCAGTCCAACACTAATACAGGAAATCAAACATAGAAATACCTGCAATAAGTCCGATGCATCATATCTCATTTCAGGTTCCCTGAAAAAGAAAAGAATTATCACTTGGATTGGATGTGGAGTCTTTTATGAGTTATTACCATTGAAGTGTTGATTATCTGTAGTTTGTTGCCATGTTTATTTTGTCACATCATAATAAAATAGTTAACACTGTATGCTGGGTTATTAGAGATTAAAAAATAAATGGCGACAAATATTCAGGAATGGAGGTTAATAAATTATTTAGTACACTAGTCTACTCTTATGGCAGTTGTGCCCAAACATGTGTTCATTGATGTGCATGTAAACAAGCTTTAAAACATGTGTTGCTATCAACAGATTGCATGTTTGGTTCCTTTCTTGTTGATGTTGTGATTGATAATTGTGATGTAGTTGTGCGAATTCATTTTGGTATGTCAGAGATCAAATTTGGAAATATTTGTCTCCATAGGCACAAATACAAGAGTGATGTATTTGCATTTATTGCAAAAACGGCTCACCAAGTACTCATTTTCAGCAAAAAGGATTTAAAAACATTAAGAGGTTAACTCTTATATTTCTTTATTTTTTAGGAATCAGTAATGTATAAGTTGGCACACGAAAGTTACTGATATAGCAAGGGTTGTAATTAGAATAAATATCTCAAGACGAATTGAACTACATTTTAGTTTATGATCATCTATACTCTATAGAGCAAGAGATGTGAAGCATACTTTTGTAAGCATTTCAATAGAAAATCTTTGGCCTCTGAAGAGAGATGTTCTGGTATAGGCGGGTGTGACTTTGTCGTCCCAACATAATACAGTAGAGAAACCTGAAAGGATTAAGTAGCTGTTATGAATATGCAGTGCCTATAACTTCCTTATGGTAAAAGAGGCTGTAGTTACCTCTTGATATTCTTGGCTCCACGGAGGTTTGCCCGTTGCCATTTCAATTACAGTGCACCCAACACTCCAGATATCAGCAGAACTACATTAAATCAGAGAATATGCATCAAGTCAGAAGATGGCAAAGTTGTGTGTGTGTGTGGGGGGGGCGGGGGATGAAGTGGCCTTGAGATGGTTCTCTGAAATTGCCAAATCTATCACCATGCTTGTAATTAATTGATAGGAGAGACGTGTCTACTAAAATAGTGAGCTAGGTATATTTATACAAATACTTCTGAGAGGAAAATCAAGAATAAATGCCCAATTATTTTATTACATAAAGAAAACTACAAGTTCAATTCTGCAGTTCAATTACAGTTGGTAAATAGTAGTCTGATATGATAAATGTTTCTATTGCTTCTTCAGTTATCTCTTAACAAATTATTTCAAAATCCTATCCAATCAACAAAATGTCACAATGAAGCTCTTAGTTCAGGGGAAACTATCTTATTTCTTAAAACAGTACCCACATATTAAGTGCATAATCGCTTTTTCAACTATGCAAATATGCAAAAGAGATTCATGACTCACCAATTGTGACCACTCCCAACAATAACTTCTGGTGCCATCCAATAAGGGGTACCTTTCATTGTCTTTGCAGCAGTTGCTGTTGCCTAACAGAAGACAAGAATGGAAATTTGGTGTTATAAGAGAAGGATATAAACATGTGAAATATGACTGGAGCAAAAGAATCACATGAATCAGTGAAACAATTCTGGTTTTCTCACTAGCTCATATTTTGAAGTGGTGAGTTCTTCTGTGATTTCTTTAGTGGACCGTAAAAAATGAGTATAAAAAAGAAATGCAAGTGAAAAACTTGGAAACATTAAAGTAGAATGTCAAGTTCCTTGAAGAAATGCCTGTTGATCAAACTGACATGAACTAGACCTAACAATGAAATCACAATCCGATACAAAATAAGTTTAGACAGAAGATGTTAAACATATTTAATCTAATAGTCCTACTTACCAACTTTTCTACTTGCTTAGATGCCCCAAAATCTGCTAATTTGATGCATCCTTTGTTATCAACAAGTATATTTGCTCCCTGAAATATGATTGAATCGCAAGAATCCCGTATTATAAACCTTATCAACCACTGCTATTGGGGACATCAGATTACTGGAGTGACTGGAGAAATTTTCATGCCTTTATATCCCTGTGTATGATTCCATTCCGATGCAAATATTCCAAGCCATGTAAAAGCTGTTTGGTGTACTTTCTAATGACCTGATAAACAAATAAATGGTATAATTAATTGTTTTCAGTGATTAGCCCATTAAAGTAACAGCACAAGGAGAATAACTGAATACTTACAGCCTCAGGGAATGATCCAAGACGCATGAGGAGTGACTGGATCGAGCCTCCAGGAACAAATTCCAGCAGAATATTTAGTGTGTTGCCCTCCTGTGCTGTCCCAATATATCTCTGGGTCCAACAATACTGGTCAGATCAAACACCACAACCGAAAAATAAGAACATGTTGCGCCTAGCACTTACAACAATGTTGGGGTGCGAGAGGTTCTTAAGCATCTTGACTTCGTCCTCGAGCTCTCTTACATGAGCCTAATCAGAACACTCCCATGGTAAGCATTCAAGGTCAAGCAAAAGCACTATTTTGCACGAATAGCCAACACAATCCAAGACAAATGAGCTAAGATTGGAAAGGAACTCACTTGGGCCTTCTCCCTCGTCGCATTGCTGCTACCGATCAGAACCTGCAACCGGAACCCAACAAAAAGCTGAATCAAATCGCTCCTCCAAAAATACTAAGAACTAGTTCTGCGGCGGAAGCATCCGGACCTGTTTGACGGCGATGAGCTCGCCGGAGTCCAGATTCATGCCGAGGTAGACCTGCCCAAACGCGCCGCTCCCGATGAGATCTCCCTTGCGCCACCGGATCGGAGGCGGATTCTCCTCTTCCCGTCCTCCTCCACCTGCCCCGCTTCCTCCACCGCTTCTATCGTAGGCCGCGGCCACGGGCGGTGGCGGCGAGGGCGAGGGCGGCGGGAGGAGGCGGGCCGCAGGCGAGGGGCCCTTGGATGACATCCGGAGCAGCCCCATCCCCCTCGACCGGCTGAGGCGGTTGCTGATCCGCTCCCTGAAGCCCCCGCCACCTGCAACGGCTGCGAAGGAGGACGAAGAGGAGGCGGCGGGCTCGTCGAGGGCGGCGCCGCCCGCACGGAAGGAGATGGAGCGGCGCACGGAGTCGAAGAGCTCGTGGAACCCGCCGACGCCGGCGGATTCGTCGCGCCGCATGGTCTGGCCGTCGGCGCGAGGGGTGCGAGAGTTTAGGGGTTGGATCGAGTGGGGAATTGGGGATTCGGTGGTGTGTCCGCTCTTCTCCGCGATGTGGTGGGCGATTTTGAAAATCCAACAAGGGTGGAAATGGTTGGACGGAAGTGCCCCTCCCGACTCGACCGTTGGGACGGGACGGGGTTGGCGGCCGCAGTGGGCTTGCCTTTGGTTAATCTTAAGCAGGCCGGCCCAGTAAAGCCTTGTATGTTTGTGGAAAGTTCGGTTTTGTTTTTTTGAAACAGTTCGGTTTCTTCGTAGAACTACACATAGCGCCACATGACTTTGATTTCACAATTTCAAAGTGATTTTTCTATCAAATGGAAACTCTATTTTCGAATCCATTTTCACCACTATGTTCATTAGAAGTAATCCAACAAAATAAGACCCAATGTGCATATATTTTTTTTAAAAGAAATCAAAATACAAATTTTGAATTTCAATTGTTCTAGCTTTGAAAATCAATTGTTCCAGTAGATATAATCAATTTTTCCAGTAGCTAAAATTGATTGTTCCATTAGTATAAGTCAATTGTTCCAGTATCTTTTAAGTATTTCAAATTTTTTATTATTAATTTGCATTTTAAATATTTTTCCAGTAGTGAAAATTAATTGTTCCCGTAATGAAAATCAGTTGTTCCAGCAGTGAATATTGATTGTTCCAGTATTTTTAATTTTTTGATTCTTTTATTGCTTTAATTTTTTATGTAATAAAAATTAATATAACACATACTATTATTAAATATAATTTCTAACAATAATAAATAAATAAATAAATATTATATAGTTTGGTCCATGGACCTAATGGGCGTGTTATGTGTTAGCTACACATAGAACGCTCTATGTATAGGGAGCCAATTCCCTACATGCATGCCTCTGTGCTATAAAAAAATGATCAAGTTCCTTGTGTATCATTAACTTATTTTTTTTTATGCCTCTTGTGCCATTTCCGTCCATTTTCTGCACTAACACCATTAAACCACATATGGCAAGACAAAAATGCCCCTGACCTTCCGTGTCGTTTGGAGCTTAGAGCATCTCCAACAGATCTCTAAATTTTTACTCCCAAAATACAGGATTTAGGGAGTTTGTATGTTTATAGGGAGTAAAAAAATAGCATGCCATCCAACAGTTCCCTAAATTTGCTTCCTATTTTTTTTAAATCAGGCCACGTGGCCTTTCTTGTGGTGGCCCATGGACTTTTTCTCTTCCATTGAAGTGCTGCAGATCGGATCCGATTGATTATTACCTATTCGACGGCAGAAGTCGAAACACGTCGGCGGCGAAAGGACGGAGCGCAGCAGGCCTTGGCGGAAGCTGGCTGCGGCGGCACCTTTGCTACGTGGGTAAGATCTCATTAGCCATTTGTTTAATTCTAATTTAATCTGCTATGATTGCTAGTGTGTCTAGAATTTTTCTCATTATGGTTCATGCCTAGTACTTGGGATTGGGAGGTTACAATTAAATTTTTTTGCACTATGCATGGCTCATGTGTTATACTTAAAATATAATATGCGGCTATAGATTATTATATAATTATGATTCCGGATGAAGTTTGATCAAGAAAGTTTTTAGGTGCTTCGTTTCGTCCCTCCACATCAAGTCAATGAGTCTTTCTCGGCAGCTTTTGGACGAGTCATCGTCGGATGATGATGATGAATTCATACTTGAGGCTACTCAAATTGTACAAACTTTCTCACGTCCTAACAAAAAACGTGGTGGCTCTATTCCAAAACATTTATACATATATCGGGACAGAGAAAGTGGGCATGAAAGAATGTATCAAGATTACTTGGTGGATGATCCCACGTTCGGCCCAAGCATACTTCCGACGAAGGTTCATATGTATTCATTTGATTAAGTTAATATGTAAATACATAGTAATATAGATGACTTATTTATTTGGTTGGTACAGGTATAGAATGAATCGAGGCTTGTTTCTACGCATAATGAATGCCGTGGAAGAATACGATAATTATTTTGTACGGAAGACAAATGCAGCCGGTCAAGTTGGATTAAGTTGCTTTCAAAAGGTTACAGCAGTGTTCCGAATGCTAACTTACGGAGTAGCTGCTGATTCTACGGACGAGTATTGCCGCATTGGAGAAAGTACTTGTCATGGAAAGTTTGAGAAGGTTTGTCAAAGCTGTTATTGCACTTTTTGGAGAAGAGTATCTCGAGGTCACCTAATGAGATTGATACATCTAGATTACTTGCACTTGGAGAGGAAAGAGGTTTTCCGGGCATGTTAGGATCAATTGATTGCATGCATTGGAGTTGGAAAAATTGTCCTTCTGCATGGCAAGGTATGTACTCAGGACATCATCACAAGCCTATCTGTAATTTTAGAAGTCGTTGCTTCGAAGGATCTTTGGATTTGGCATGCTTTTTTTGGTCTACCTGGTTCACTCAATGACATCAATGTTTTACACCGATCTCCATTATTTGCAAAGCTAGTTGAAGGTCAAGCTCCGAAGTAAATTATATCATAAATGGTCATGAGTACACTATGGGTTATTACCTTGCAGATGGTATATATCCTAATTGGGCTACATTTGTAAAGACCATACCGGAACCTCGGGGTAATAAAAGAAAATACTTTGCCAAAGCCCAAGAATGGGTACGGAAGGATGTCGAACGAGCTTTTGGTGTTTTGCAATCTCGATTCGCAGTTGTTCGAGAACCGGCTCGATTATGGGATGTAGAGACATTGAGATCCCGATAGCAGGCGGCGACGACAGCCCGCCCTCGAGCCGCGTCGGGCCCAAGGGGCGGTGGCGACCTCTGCTGGCAGCTTCTAGGGGCGAGCTCCGGTCGTGACGAGCCGAGGCAGCGGTGGTCGACAAGATCCGGCGGCGGCGAGCAGATCTCGGCGGCGGCGAGCTGATGGGATGGGCAAGATGAGCAGGGGACGCGGAAGAAACCGGAGGAATCCGGAGCGGGAAAGGTATATTTTTCTACCGTAGGTGGCGCCAAAATTATTTCGGGACCTGTACCGAGGTCTCCAAATGTAGTCACCTGGAGGGCCTGTGTTGGGAGTTGGTAAATTTAGGAATCTGATTTAGCAAACAGTTGGATGATGGTTTTTGCTAATAACTCCCTAAATCTTGGTTTAGCAACTTAATTTAGGGATCTGTTGGAGATGCTCTTATGTGTGTTCTCAAAAGGAGATAAGCTCATTTGGAACTCCTCTGTGTTCTCAAGAAGAGATAGTTTGCTATGGCATGCAGAAGTGTCGGTGCATGCGGCATGCCTCACCGTCGTTGCACATCGCTGTTACAGCCGCGGAATTTGTCATGGTGGCGCTATTGTTTGCTGTTGTCTGTTCGCGATCGCCGCCAACGTAGTCGCAGCATGCCGCCGTCGAGATTTTTGCTATTTTGCCCAGCAATTCGACAGGCTTCGGTAAAATGTCCACGTCTCGTTTCGATAAAATGCTCACGAAATCATGGGTGCACCGGTCATATGCCAATCTGTTCTTTTTGACAAGATTGCTCCTTGCTTCTTCTCCTACCTCTCGTCATCCACTCCATCTCTCTTGGCCAGCGCGCGAGTTCGCCAGCGCCGGTCGCCGCCCGTCGCTGCCATGGGCCACGAGCTCAAGCACCTAGGCGCCGAGGCGAGAGCCCCGGCCCACCCGCCACGAGCTCACGCGCGTGGATCTGGGCGCGGCGTTCCTCACGGCAGGGCGGTGGCGCGGCAACCCGTCGGCACGGGACCAGCCCGGTCCACCCGCACGGATTTGGCGCGGAACTAGCGCGGCAGCGACCTCTCTTTGAAGCTTAGTTAGCTATGGAGGTGTCAAGAGGAAGAAGAAAGCAAGGGGCAATCTTGTCCAGAAAAATACATATGAGTATTTTATAGGTGTACTCATTGTTTTATGGGTATTTTATCGAAACTCCACGAGACGTGGGCATTTTATCGAAGTGATTGCTGGCCAAAATAACAAAAATCTCGCCGCCGCCTCTGGAACCGCAGAGCGCGTCTGTCGTAGCCGCAGTATCATGGCCCACCTCTGACCGCCTCCGCTCGCTCGTGCACGCCTGTGCTCAGCTCCCCACGCGGCTCTTCCTCCCCGTCCGAGCTAACAAGCGCGCGATTCTCAGCCTTTTCTTTTTCCTTCCCAGTTGACCAGGTGGAGACACAGGAAGGAGATAGTCCAGAGCGATTTGCATAACTAGAATCAAGACTATTATTACTGGTTCGCCTCTATCTCCACCTCTAAAATAAAACATTCTTGTCTAGTCATCAAGATTCTCATCTCTATATCGGTTTCTTCCGCATTCGTCAGCCTCTATATCTCAACCTCTATACCAACTAATCTATATTTTATTCAACCATCTCCAACTACCATTAGTAGGGTCCACTTGTAATTTTATCTAAATATATCCATGTGAGATCTTGTTTAGAAGGATTTTTTAAAACGAATTTAATGGTGTAATCAGAATTTCATTTGGTTCTTTGGTGTGTGATTTATAACATTTTTTAGTTCGTTGAAACAGTAGGGCTCACCTTTCTCTCTCTCACCTTTCCCTCTCTCCCTTTGCTGATCGGCCGCGGCAAGCGCTGGGAATAGCAGCCGGCCCATCAATCGCTATGATACATATGGTTGTAGGGATCACCGGTGCAGGAAAGAAAAACACTATATTGAACATGGAGATTGGGATAGCGGTGCCCGCTGTAGCTAGTCTAAGGCCCACTCATCCGTTTAATAGACAAGGGTAAGATGGACATTGTAAAAAAAGAACATTCAATCTCTATTGTAAAAGTAACGGAATTGAACAGCGATGGCATAGAAGACATGTAAAAAAAATAAGTCGATGACACAACTTCACTCAATCTCGCTTTAAGTTTCATGTAACAACAGCCCACAAGAGCTTAGCTGGCTCATTTAGAACAAGATTTTTTCTATTCTATCATTCTACACGACGGACTTTCTCTTTATACCATGGCAACATGAGGCTTTCTCCTTTTACTATCAAACAGTTTTTCTTTTCCTTTTTTCTTATCATTACTTAGTATTTAACCATCTTTACATCTATCAAGACATGTAAAAAGAAGAAATACCCTCACATGTATCTCACACACACAGTCATTTTACGTAGCCTTTTGAGATAGAAAAAATTCAGAAAATTAAAAAAGCCGTACATAAGATAAAAATTCATCAAAATAATAAAAATTCAAAAATAACATGCATGTGGGTTTTTATCTAAGGGTGTGTTCGTTTCCTTGGGTCTAAACTTTATAGCTATCACGTCAAAAAGAATTTTACTATTTAAAAGTATTAAATAAAGTTTAATTATAAAATAAATTACAGGCCTCTAGACTAATTTACGAGACGAATCTAATAAGGTTAATTAAGTCATGATTAGAAGACGGTTATCGTAGCATCACTTTAGCAAAACATAAATTAATTAAGCTCATTAGATTCATCTCGAAAATTAGCACCAATCTATCAATAGGGTTTTGTCATTAAATTGATTAAAATATTTATAAATAAGTAAGATTCTCTTTGATGTGACAATGCTTAAATTTTAGAGGATAGGAAACGAACAGGGGCTAAATATATCCATGTGAGATCTACAGCAGTGGATGTGGTCCGTGACAGACCTGGCGGCAAGCACATGGACGATCTATCGGTATGCACCCAGGGACTAGTGCGACGCCCTCTCGCCGTGCAGATTCATGTGATACACAATTACACTTATTTGACGTGGATTCAACTTTTAGAGATGCAATTACTCTTTTTTGAGTTTTTTCTTTAGGGAAAAACGGTCAATGGATAAATTTAATGCGGGCCACCCAACTGTCCAACCCCGTTCAAAAAACATCGATCAATGAGAGCTGCAGTGGAGTTCGACGAGTGGCGATGCAACGATCTACCAAAGGCGGCTGTCACCACCGGCGACCACCTTCTCGCTGTTAAGATTCCCGTCGCTCTTTACCTTCCCCCTTCCTCGGAGATCTGATTTTGAATATCTTTTAGCCTCTGTTTGATTATCTTTATTTTCTTTGGAATCGTGTTTTTTTGTGGGCAGCCCCCTTGCTCGTAGATCTGATTTTCAATTTTGTTGCCAGCGTCTGTTTCATTCTCGTTATTTTCTTTGGAATCGTGTTTTTGCAGGCAAATCAGAACTGTTTTTCACTCTTTGTTACCCTCTATTTCATTCTTTCTTTGGTGTCCCTAGGAGAGAGACTTGATTCCACCTCCCGTTGTTCACCTTTGGCTGCCTCTCAACGAAGGGGGCTCCATCTCTAACAGTAAGGTATTTTCTTAGCAATTGTTTTTTTTTTTATGGAAACGGGGGGGAGAGCATCCCCACCTTGTGTATTGATTTACCATCTGAACATTTGGATGGCGCCGGGCGCCAAGTTTGAGTGATACAACAGCAGTTTTTGGGGGAGGAATAGATTACATTTGCAGACGCGTGCACCAAGTTTCAGTGATGTGGCGGTCTTGCAGTGGAAGGCGGCAGGTCCAAAGGCGTCCTTCTTCGCGGCAGGCTAGCATCGGGCGCGGAAGTGAAGGTTCTTGTCCGCGGAAGACGACCTCGTTGCGGTGCTTCCATATTTGCCACAGGCAAAGGATGATGAAGGTGTGGAAGTGGGCAGCTGGGATAAGTTGCGGGCGTTGGGTGAGCCGGATCCGTGTCGGCGGGGGCATGTCTCGAGTGTCGAGGCCGATCGCCGTCCGGAAGCCGGCGATGAAGGGGCAGTCCCCGAAGATATGGTCCATTGTTTCGATCGCGCCGTGGCACAGGTCGCATGTTGCATCCGAGAGGATGTGCTTGGTGTGGAGGTTCGTCTTGCACTCGGATGCGCTCTTGCACCGAAGCTGGGCAAAGAACTGTACCCTCGGAGGAGCACGGTTCTGCCGGACAAACTCATAGAAGTCACATGGAGAGTCCGGAGCGGTGGCCAGCCTGTAGATCGGGGAGGCTTTGAGATCGTGATTGGCCCCCTCGATGGGGCTTGAGCTGCTGTCCGGCAGGTCATTGAGGGTGACCTCCGCCATGAGTTCCCGAAGGGCCCGGAGTTCGTTGGCAGCGGCGGTTGTGAGGCGCGGCACGATGTAGTGCTCAATGCCGCACGTCACCGCGTCGCGAACTGTAATGTCAGCACCAGTGACATGGCTGCGAAGAGCGGGGAAGGTCCGTGAGAGCGGAGCACCGTCAAGCCAGGTATCCTCCCGGAAGTGTGTGGCGCGGCCGTCCCCCGCTTGAACTGTGGTGATGCGGCGGTAAGTGGGCAGCAGGGCCCGGAGCGCGTTCCGGTGCGCTCCATGGACGTCGCCCTGCAGGGTGGCGAGGCACACGTGGTCCCGGGCCCAGGTAGCCCGGGAGGACCCGTCGGGATGGTGGAGCCGGTGAAGTAGCTTGAGGAGGAGGCACTGGTTTTGTGTGTCGAGCTGCTTGATGCCGAGGCCGCCGGCCTCTTTCGGTTGGCAGGCTCGATCCCAGGCCACAAGGCACCGAGCGCCCGTGGTGTGGTCGGAGCCGGACCAATGGAAGGCACGTCGTCGCTGGTCGAACTTGTCGTGGAAACCAGCAGGGCAGACATGAGGTATGTGGGCAGACTGTCAATCACCGAGTTGAGTAACTCGCGTCGGCCCGTGCAGTTGAGGAGGCGCGCTTGCCAGCCGCCGAGGTAGCGGTCGGTGGAGGAGAAGACTGGGGCGAAGGCGGAGAGGTGGAGCTTGTCGCTGGAAAGAGGCAAGCCCAAGTATGTCTGCGGGAAGCCCTCAACACGACATTGCAGCACATCCAGCATTGGTGCAAGGTCGGCAGGCGCCACGTGGATGGGCACAACCGTGCTTTTGCTGTAGTTGATCTGCAGCCCGGTGGCGGCGGCGAAGTCGTCGAGTAGGATCTTGAGGCTTTCTTAGCAATTGTTAGGAATTGATATTCATTTTCTGATAGCCTCTGTTTGATGCAAGACCAAGTCTCGTGGCACGGTAGCCATGGGTCCATAGTGCGCCTCATCAAGTCGACCTATTTAGGTTGATGTGGTGTTTTTTTCTACCAACGTCAATAGGAGAAATCCTTAGCTCCATCAATGCGCATGATGGCCACTGAATCAATGCGCACGGCAGAGACGCCCTTTGCTCCATCAATGTGCACGGAGGCGGCGCCCCAACGATGAAGCAGATCACCTGCAGCACCTCCGGCGAGCAGCAGCAATGCCTCTACCTCCAGCAGATCCGGTCATGTTGAAAGATCCAGCAGTGTCTCCACTTCAACGACGAGGCAAGCATGCGATATCATGCGTGGCGACAGGATCTATGAGCGCTGAATCAAGAGCTTTGGGGCCATCGAGCTCCAACTTTAGAGCTGGACAAGGCAGCGGATCAGTGACGCCGAAGGAAGAGGAAGGGTAGCATTGAGGAATGGACCAGAGAGACATGTGCGATGTCAGATTGCTTGCAGTTATTGAGGGTAGCATTGTAAATTTCCTAGTCTCTTATTTTTGCTTCCATTTGCTAGGGCGCAACTATGTGGGAAGGAGGGAGTAATTCATTTTGGCTCAAACCAAATTCAAAAATTTGAAATTTTAAAAAACATTATGATTTAAAAACCTATGCAGATAATGATGAATTATGGTGAAAGAAGTTGACAAAAAGAAGCATGATTCACTAGCAAAAAAATCGAGGAAGAAAAAATTAAGAAGAAAAGGAAGACCGCCATTATCCAGATCGATTCAATCCACATTCGATTAAATCGTGCTGTCCATGATCAACGCTCTCCATCACACGCCTTTTCGCTCACCAATTCTACACTACCGCAGACTAACCGCACACGTCGTCGAGCTTGCCGTTAAGACTGTCCACAATGGTTCCAGTGCTGAAAAACTCATTCGTGGGCCATGTCAAGCGATGCTCAAGAAAATCGCTTGACGCCCTAGTGGCCAATACCGATGCCCAACAATTTGTGGGCCTGTTTGGTCATAATGCCTTTTTCCTCTGTTCATGCATGTCATCGTTCCGATAGCTTCCGCGTGAATGTTTATTTAATATTTAGCATCGGTGTTTGTACATGATTCGGGAGGCGGGATTTTGCTTTCGGCATCGCCTCGCACACTGGTCGACATCGGTGCTAAATGAAGAAAGAGAAGGATTCAACATGGTTAGGTGGGCGAGATTTAAGGGCGTTAAGACGTGTTCTTCGCACGGCAAGCCGCAAAGTCACGTAAAAGGCAAAACAAAAAAGGAGAGATACGTGGATTACAAACCGTGATTTGTTGAAGACTTTCTTCAATGTGGATACATGGCCCTGTAGTGGGTATGGCAATATATCTGATTACCAATCCAGTGATTGTGTGATCGATTTATCGCTAGTAGGCCTCGGTTTTCCACCCAAACCGATCGGTTAGCTGAGGAAACCGCTCAGTTTGCCTTATTGGACTTCCTCAAATTCAAAATTCTAACCTTGAACACGCCTTACCGTGGTCGGAGCTACTACTAGTACAGTTCAGAATACAACACCACATACCTAATAGGTCGACTTCATGAGACGTGATGAGGACATCACTCCATTGGATACGAATGACACTCGTCCGCTGAACATTCAAGGACCAATCATTAGAGCTCGCGTCCGACAATTAAATTTAGAGGTGAGCTCGTTTCTAAGTCTTTCCTTTCATAATTTTGAGAATAGTTTGCTACCTAATGATTTTATTATGATTAGGAATCAAGTAGAGGACCATAATATGAATGGAAGAGGGCTTGGAGGCGTGGAGGTCTAGCAAGAGGGTGCGAGGCATTGTGGAGGCCCAAATCAAGTCGACTTCGAGTCTGTTTCGAAGTCCAGGAACAGTCTGAATTAAAATAGACGCAAAGATCGCATACGATATCGGATTTGGACTATCTACATATGGATGGAAAAATAATTTCATAACCTTTCCAGTAGATCCGGTCTCATGTTAAAATTCGTCCGGAGTCGCCGGGAATCATAGAAATAGTGGGTCGTCCAGAATTTGTTTTAGTGCTACGTCACCGTTTTTGGTCTTTGGGCCGTGTATCTCGTTTGAGACCATTAGGGGAGCGTCCAGGGGTTCTTGCACGTCCCAAGTCTTTATTAGCAGCAGCCGCCACCCATGTTAGGGTTGTGTTTTGCTTAGACAGTTTCGTCGTTCATCGGTTTGTAAGACCCTAACTCATGAGATTAATCATACATCTGTAAATTTGGTTGCGTTCTTTCTTGTTCTTGTTTGTGTTCTTGATTCCTGGGTAGGGATTAGCCTTCTTGACGAGGTCAACCGTGCAACGCCGGTTGATAACCATAGAGAACGTGGTGCTGCGATTGCGTTATTCGAACGTGTTGTTCAAGAGCTGGATCGACGTGTGTCACATCTTCGCCAAATCAAGAGAATCTTTTGAAAGATTGGGATCCTAGTCCATATCAAGACGCACTACGAAACCGTGGCTACCGTGCCATGAGACTTGGTCTTGTATCAAACAAGTCTCAAAAAAACTGAAAATCAGTTCCTAACAATTGCTTGAGGTAAGGAAGTACCTTACTATTAGAGATGGAGCCGCCTTCGTTGAGAGGCAGCCAAAGGTGAGCAACCGGAGGTGAAATCGTCTCTCTACTAGGCGACATCACAGAAAGAGAATCAAACGGAGGGTAATAGAGAATGACAAACACATTTTTGCTTTGATCGCGAAACATGTTCTAAAGAAAATAAAGAGAATCAGAATAGGCTAAAAGGGATTCAAAATCTGATTTGCGAGGAAGGGGAAAGAAAAGAGCTACGAGAATCTTAATATCGAGAAGGTGGCCGCCGGAGGTGACAGCCGCCGTTGGCAGATCGTTGTGTCGTCAATTGTCGAACTCCACCACAGCTCTCGCTAGTCGAGGTTTTCTGAACGGGGTTTGACGGTTGGGTAGAGCCCGCATTACATGCTTAGAGATGATTGTGGCATCATGTTCTTGTGCTTTGGAATCTCTTTTAGCCGTCAAATAATCATGACAATCTCTTCGGCACAAGTCTCGTGAGTCTCATGTATGACTTATCTAATTCCCGACCTTGCCCTCTTCTAACTCTGATTTAAATTCTAACGGGTGAAAAGAAACAATATTTTTTCCATAGAAAATACATAGGACAAGTTTTCATTGCATGTTATACAAAAGCACATAACCTTATAAATTTATACAAAATCATGCGAATCAAATCAAAACCGTTCGTGAATCTGCACAGGCCCGTTAGCGGCTCATAGACCCAGTAAGCCGTAGACTGAACGGTTGCGTTCCATTCTGAATCGTAGGAGATGTGTAATTTATGTATTTACCTACCTAGTTTCTATGGAATATGTAACTGACATGATTTAATTGATCGGTACTCACATGATCTTCGCAGAGTTCGAAGATGGCAAGGTCTGAGCGGCGGCACTTCAGATGGTTGATGGTGGCGTCGCGACAGATCCCGGCTAGCTAGTACCCCTGTGTGGCCACAAAGAACACGATATGGTTGTTGCAAATCAATAAGGATCGCTGAATGGCTTCATAAAAAAAGCGCGATATGGTTGATGGTGGGCATCACAATTACCGTTGCTGTATGCTGGATGCGAACGTACGGCCGGGGAACAGCAGCCATGGCGAAGCAGTCCTGGTCGCGTCGGATATCCTCTGGGGCGACGCGACGTCTCCCACGGCGGCGTGTGCCCGCAGTGCCTCTTCCCTCGTCCTCTGGCCTGCGCCTGCGTGTTGTGTCGTCCCCTGGCAGCGTGCACAGCCTCCCGTTCCCTCGCCGTCCACGGAGGCGGCGACGACGGCCAGGCGCGGCCGCCCTCCAAGTCCCGGAAGCAGCCGGCGGAGGCGACCTGGTGCATGGACCTGGAGCAGCGTCTCGTGCTCGCGTTCCCTCGCAGTCCACGGAGGCGCCCGTCAACCCCGTCGAGGGCTCCGTGCCCGCCCCGGCCCCACCACCACGTCGAGTGTCTTTGCGCTGGCACCCGCGCACGCGCCAAAGCCGGGCGTCACCAGGCCCTCCGCCGCTGCCTGCGCAATTGCAAATCGAATGGTTTTGTGATTTTCCAAGTGGGTTTTGTGATTTGTTGCCGTCCTTACCATGTGACCATTGAGCTGCTCTTCACTGTCACGGAGGACGGCAGGCTGGGTTTTGGCCATGTGCTCAAGTCTAAGCTCTGCCTATGGGTCATGGAGGTTTGCCGCGCGATGGGGATGCCCAATGGGCTCACACTAATCCACCTGGTTATCAGTGAATATCCGTTGTTCAAATAATATTTAAAAACAATAAATATATAGTATGTTTTATTAGATAATTTATAAAAAAATACTCATCCGTTCTCAAAATCTTGTGGTTCCCGACCGCCAAAGTGAACTAAAAATAGACTACGGAGCATTGTCGGAACGACATCATTTACAGGAAGGAGGGAATAAACCTTTTATAGCCCATGGGTCTTGATGGGTTGTGCTATGTGTAAGGGGCTCCCAAAAAGTTTGCTCTCAACGTTCTAAAAAAAGTTTGCTCTCAAAGTAGAGCAACATTCCTCGTCTCAAGAAAAAGTAGAACAACATTCCTGCTGATAAAAAAATAGAATAACATTCCTTGTTGAAGTATACTCCTCCTTTCTTTAAGTCACGTCGTTTCAGACAAAGAAAATGACCTAAGCATGAACTAGCTAAGCATGTCTTAACGACATGACTAAAGGAATAGAGGAGTATTTTACTTCCATATGTCAATACGATGCTAACTGTAGACTCCCTCCATTGTTGGAGTCTGGAATTAGTGTTTGCAACTACTCGCTCCATGCTGTAATACAGTATTAAAAATAGCATTGTTTAAATAACAAAATAGGGCATGCGAGTAAAAATAATTTTCATCAACATTTGTGTGAAATAATCGTTTCAAGTTCTACCAAACTGATTTGTTACACCCTTGGTCTGGACGAAACAGTCCACCCCTACAAGCTTTGTGGCCGAAGCTTCCTAGCACACCTTCTTTGAATATGAAAAACACTTGCAAATTATAAGCTTCTTATGCATAAATAATCTCAAACAGTGACTATCAGGTTGGCCAAACATAGGTTCAGGCTGTTCCGGGACAGCTGATGCTCCTTTACAGGTTAGTCCTGACAGGGTGGACTCGATTTTTCAGTTATAATGCAAAAACAAATTGGCTGTCCTTGCTTAGTACAGTTCACTTAACTTTCGCTGCAATGCTTAGCTTCCCAGACAACCAGAAACTTTAGTCCAATTGATGAGCAATTTGGTTACCATTTCTGACAACATCTAATTATCAAATGCGAATTTCAAGTCAGATGTCCCTCCAGCTGAACGAGGCCAAGGAACCTGCAACAAACAGCTGTTTCTTGCATCCCAAACAAAGCAACGAAGCCGGCAATGGTCCAGCCGGCCTTTCCATGGTTTATCAGGAAGCAAAGCTCGTGGTTGGAGGGTGTTCAACACATAAGCACTTCAATTAAAAATGATGATAAGCCCTCATCTGGTTCTTTTCATGTTCAACCTCACCTACCCGATCTCTGGACCTCACACCAACCTAAAAAGGCTTTGACATTATTGAGTCCATAGCATGTATACAATCTTAAAACATTTAAAGATTTGGACAGCACATTATGGCATCAGTCGATTGCTGATATGAGTCGTAGTTTGGATACATGTTGGCCATTGGTCATAAGAAATCTGATTGCGAAGATTGTCATGAAAAACAGACATGGTACATCATGTAACCTTCACATGTCGTACCTATACTCCATACCTTTCCAAATGTGGTAATAAAATTGCGCAGGTAACAAAAGGAAATCATTATCTGAAAGAAACAACCTATATACAGTTTGGCTAGCTAGCATGACAAGAACAAGTAGCGGTACGGTAGAGAAGCACAAACGCACACGTGCACTAGAATACAACTGCACGAGTGTCTCTAGTTTCGTCACCGGATCACTGCCCCATCCATCCAAAAATGACAGACAAAAACCATAAACACTCATCTGGTTATTCATATTCAACTCACCAACCTGATCTCTGGACCTGACACCAACCCAAAAAGGCTTTTGGCATTATTGAGTAGATAGTATGATCGTTAAATATGCAAAGGCTTATTATAGATGCTTTGACATTACAATAATAGCATCTGTCAGTTTGATTGCTGATGAAGTCGTATTGGGGCCCTTTTACCGGTCATATGAACGCTGTTGATTATGAAGGTCACCATTAAAAACAATTGCGCTTGTAACTAACAATATTTGGCCTATTGCCCTCACTCTGAGCTCATCTTGTTCTGCATTCGATTGTACAGTTAACGAAAACGGACCATGAATTTGCAAGGAACAAACTATATACAGTTTGGCTAGCATGGCAATAACAAACAGCAGCACAGTATAGAGTAGAAACACACAAATATGCACCAGTAGAATACAACTGCACAACTGTATCTAAGCTAGTTTCACCACCAGTTCACTGCACCATCGACCCAGAAATGACAGACAAGACAAGCACGAAGAAAGCAGAGCAATCCATTAAACAGAGCACGCCACAACGCCGTGCAGCGCACCTGACAACGAACGATTGAAACCTGGATCAATCAATCAATGCAGACAGATCGCCAGTTGTTGGCGCTTGGCGGCGTCGCGGCGGCAGCGGGCGGCGCCGCGGCCCAGCTCGCCGCGCGCCGGCGATGAGGCCTGCCGCCGTTGCCGCCTTCTCCGTCAGACACGTCCCCGTCGCTGGAAATCACGCGGAGCACCGTCTGCGCCATGTCCTTGCTCACGCCGCCGGGGCGCTCGGCGAGGAGGGTGAGCGGGCTGTCGGCGCCGGCCGCGCGCGCGAGGCCCCGGAACCGCCGCGCGTTGTCCCTGCTCATGCCGTACAGCGCCGCGACGCACCAGTGCTCCAGGTCGGGAGTGGCGTCGGAGTCAGCGGCGAGGAGGATGGCGGTGGCCGCGGCAACGGCGCCGGCGTTAATCAGCGCGTCGCGGCCCTCGGCGCACGCCGCCACGTTGCAGGCCACCATGAGCGCGAGCCGGCGGATCAGCGCCGGCTCGTCCCCGTCCGCCGCGACGGCGAGCAGCGTCCTGACGCCGCCGCGGGCGAGCTTGGACTGGTTGACGGCCGCGAGGGAGAGGTGGTACAGCGCCATCCCCGCATCGCGGCGCGCGCGCGGGGCAGGTCGCGGTCGGCGAAGACGGCGAGCAGCGGCGGCACGGCGCCGAGCACGCCCACGGCGGCGCGGTTGCCCTCGTGCAGCGCGAGCCCGAACACCGCGCCCGCCGCGTGCTCCCGCGCCTCTTGCGGCGCGGCCGGCGAGGCGAGCGCGTCGATGAGCGCCGGGACCGCGCCGGCGCGGACGATGGGCACGCGGTTGTCCGGCTCGGTGGCGAGGTTGGCGAGCGCCGCCGCGGCGTCTGCGCGCGCGGCGGGGACGGTGGCGCGGCGGTGGTGGATGCGCGGGGAGAGCAGCGCGGCGAGCACGCGCGGCGCGCAGAGCTCCCGCCGCCGCGCCGCGGACTCGCGCGTCGCGCGGCGGAGCGCGGCCACGGCCGCCGCCGCCTCGGTCACGGTGCCCTCCTCCACCGCCCGCGCCCACGCGTCCGCCTCCGGCGCTGGCGAGTCGGGGAGACTCACCACCGGCGGGTCCGCTTCTTCGATCTCTTTCTCAGCAGCCGCATCCTTCATCCGCACTACGTCCACTTCCACCTCGGCGGCGGCGGCCGCCATCTCCGCGGACGAGGACGACCCGGCGGAGGACGACGAGGAGGTCGACGCGGCGGAGGGCCTGGACGTGGAGCAGGACAGGTTGGACACGGACCTGACCGGCGCGACGCGGAGCACGGCCTCCCTCGCGTCGTTAGCAGACGGCGGCACGGGCGGCGCGCGGCCGGATCGCGCGCACCACTTGCGGATCGCGGCCCGGAGCGCGTCGTTGGGTATCGCGACGGGCGCCGCCGCCGTGGCGTCCCCGGCCACGACCCCGCGGTCCGGGTCCAGCGCGAGGCCCAGATCGGCGCAGGCCCGGACGCAGGCCCGCTCGAACGTGGTCCCCGAGGGCAGGATGACCGGGTCGGCCATCGGGGCGCGCAGGATCGGGCACAGGAACTCGCCCGGCGCCTCGTCCTCGGCTTCCTCCTCCTCTCCCTTCCCCGGCGGCGTGGACGGCGCGGCGAGCACGTCCTGGACCCTGAGCTTGGGCTTGGAGCGGAACGGCAGGAGCTTCCAGCGCCGCGCGGCACCCATTCGCGTTATCTGGAAGAGGAAAGCAGCGGCGAGGCTTTTGGTGGTGGTGGCGCGCCAATAATAATGGCGGCTGCTTTTAGGCAGGGCTTTGGCTGGCTGGAGATGGAGAATGGACAGTGGAGACACACTGCTTTTGAGCGGGTTAAGTATTGCGAGACAGGGGTGGCTTAGCCGGGAAGGGACCGTGCGCTACAAGCCGGGTCCATGGGCAATGGCGTGGTGCGGTTGGGCTTCCGCGATCGTGTCGCCGTCGCGCGGGGAAAGGTGGTCGTTACCGGGACTTTTTGCCCATAAAACCGTTTTGTGCTAACACCATGTTAAGCTCGGCACCAGGAACTAAAACTCCGGAAAGGAAGAGCTTGTTTCGTGCTAACAAGATTGGTGTTCGTGCCACACACTCGATCATGACAGCGTCGCTTGGCTGGTTTGCGCAGCAAACCGTACAAACTCTTCGGATCCGGCTTAGTACTACCTTAGGCGAAGAAGCTTGCTCGTCGCCATTCCCTTGTACTAGTGGAGTGGAGCACCCGAGGTAGCTGCTGCCTGGTCAGATGCGCTTCTTGGCCCCCAACATTTTCTAGATCTGGCACGTTGCGTCCTCGGCCGCACGGCTCTCGGCTGCTGCAACCAGGCAGATCTGTTAGTTTGCTACAAGCTTCACTGATCCACGTGTATAGCAATTTGTACAACCTGACAGGTGACGGCCCCAGCACGATGCTCTAGCTATCTCGTCCAAGCCAGTATTGTTCTACAACGGGGAAAGGCTTTTTAGATGCCTTGCAAAATTTAAAGAAAGCCAACGTAGCATCCATAGGTGCCACCTCTTACTTTCGAGCAGCTAACAAAAATCTTGAGCTCGAAAGTAAGAGCATAAACCATTCGTTCGTGTGACAATGCAAATTGTATTGGTTAGTTGCCGAATGAAATGACTGCAACTCGGTATCATTTGCGAGCTTCCGGGTGGGATTATTAATTTAGTCTGAGCAGCACCCCAAGTGAATCACGGATGGTCGTTCCAAGTGTGGGTAGGATCCATGAAGGCAAAAGCAGCGTAAAAAGCGAACAAACAAAAGCAGCAGGCTCTTTACAGGCCACGCACCCCGGACAAGATCCATGGCAGACGCTGCGCGCACGGTCAATAAAATCAAGAATCAACACATGTAGGCGCACTGAAACCGTGTTTGCAGTGGAAGTTACTAAAAACCTACCCGAAACGTGGAATTCTTTGACCCTGGGACAACAAAAGTATAACCTCACAGGGGACAGTTCAGTTTTCACCCTCCTTCCGGATGGTACTTATTGAGATACCATTCTCCCCAAATTCTTTCATGATTTGCCCAAGGTCTCATCAAATCTTTACAACATACTCAAAATACCTCTTTGAAACAGATTTTGGCCGCCACATCACCATTTTAAACAAATTTATTACAAGTGAATTAATTGAGTTGGGTAATTGTCACATACACATAAAATTCTAGGTCACCCTCGGTAGCACTAATCAACCCAAACAAATAAAAAGGCAAAAAACACGTGTTGCCTCACAAAAAGCGTTTCAAATAAAGTCTTGTAGCTAGACTTCTTACATACCTTGTTGTCGCGAAGCCATGGTTTTTGGTGTAAGATTCAAAGATCTCCATGCAGCTTGTACTATGTAAACTTTCATGCTGGTTCGCTCACTGCCCATCTTCATTGTGTTGCATATTGCTCAATATGTGTATATGATGTAATGCTCTTGAGTCTTCAATCTTGTTCAACCTGTGATCATTTGCTTATGGGAGAATCGCTCGAGCTATCCTTGTCGTCATCTTCATCTCTCTTCTTGTCATCGATAATCTGCAGCTCCTCTTCTCTCTGAATTTCGCCTTACCAACAGAACAAAATAGGTCCAAGGATCTACACCATCTTGTAGGTTGCAAAATTATCTTTCCAACGAATGCTCATACACTTCAACGGACACCGTATGTGAAACTTATGAGATTTTTTCTCTAATCCTGCGTGCTGATTTCATGTTTTGAAATCTGACAGCTCGTGCAACGTCCAATGATTGGCTCATAAATCCTTGTAGAAAAATCCGAATATCACACCATTTGTTTCGTTAAAAGAAGACTTGAAGCTCTACCGAGATATAAATTTTTTATCTAATGATCAGCTTGGGAACTATGCATAATTATCAATGATTTCGGTTGCTGCTTCATCTTTCGGAGAATGTTGATGACTTTATCTTTAAAGCGTTGGAGCATATGTCGGTTTGTCGTATGACTCGTGAATCTTGATCAATGTTGCACCAAAAAGGTATGGTGATGTAATGTAGATAATTTTTTTCCCAATGATCCATCAAGTTGATGGTGAAGAATTCTGAAAAAATCTGTAATTATTACTATCTTTTCTCTAAAATTGCGCCGTGACTAGAAGAAATTAGAGGCTCAAACCTGTGCCATTGCGTCGGAAATGAAATTAGCTTTCCATGCGTGGTGAGTCCGAATTGAATACAAACTTTCCAAATGTTCAAACTCTGTGTTTGGAACAACTCGAATCCGTGTCAATTGTCAAAAGGAAGTCCTCTAAATGTTTGGGAACCCATAGATCACGTGGATATGGGACTCTAATTTCATATTTGGCTCAAACTTTTAATTTTTTCGACTCTTGAAATTTCCAAACAACCTGCGCAACATCTAGTATTTTGGCCATAAATCCTGGTAGGAAGCTCCAAATGACGTGAGTTTTAAACTGTTGGAAACTAGACTTGATGATCTTTCACAATATCAAATTTGTAGGTCCTTCAATCCTTTGTACAATTTCTCACATCTTCATTTGTTCAGCGGACATAGCATCTCTCATGATCGAGAACATATCCATTGTGTCTTCATTCTTTGCAAATGAAACTCTCGAACTTGATGAAAATAACACTCAATATTTTCTCCCAACATTTATTTCTGCGAATAAGACAAAATCCTTGCAAGGCATTAGTTATAAAAAAATACCGACACATGAGTGTACCTCCTTTTTATGGAGCAATGTGGTGCCAATCGACATGGGCGTTGCGTTGATCGACACTACCGAGTTTTGCATGAAGATCGACTCCATAGCAGATGATGGGCCACTAAGAGAGTTACCACCTACTGTTATAGAGCAAGAGAGTCGACAAAGAACAGAATCGTCGATGCTGGCATCGACGTCGATGCACTTGACGAAATGCCGATCAACACCGAGGGCGCGTCGCTCAGCACTTGCAGCGACGTCGTCTTTACGCCTTGGATGCCTATGTGCTTAGATTTGTACCTGTTTTTAATGAACACAAAAACAAAGAAAAATAGGGTATGTGCAATAAAAAAGATATATGATTAGTTTGATAAACTAGATAGATCCATCTAATAGGTTCGTGTTGTCGATCCCTAACAACGGCGCTAGAAAAAGCCTTTTGGTCGTTTCTACGTACTCACTTCTATACCGCAAGAGGACGGTGTACATTGTAGCATTTCCCCTTAGAGTATTCTAAGGTTTATAACGAATCCATGTTGGTCGTAACTACGCACCCGGTTATATACCGCAAGAGGACAGTTAACAGTTGTAGCTCTTTTTCCCTTTGAGTATTCCAAGGTTTAATTGAATCCATAGAGAACAAGCAAAACTTTTACAAATAATTAATTACTAACAGATTACGATGGTTGTATATGTTTATGAATGACAAAGATGTAAAATACCAATTGCTAACAAAGGTGTGACATGATAATTAAGGATTCTCTCCTTATGATTGTTTCACTAGCATGTAGATTCAACTTATTAACTCGGAAGATAAACTTAGTATTCTACAAGACATGGTGGATTCGTTCACCTCGACTTGTCACATGCAAGGGTCTATTACCTCCCCATTGGTTTCTTGCACTATGTGATGAGCAATAGCGTACTAGGTAACACAAATAGATATGGATAGATGCGCCCATCTTTATTGTAAATTAAGTACATCACATAGACTAAATTCATCAAGAGAGTTTCGTAATAATGAGAGTTTACATAGCTAGATCTCCGCACTGCGAGAAGAGAATATGAGACAACCCACTCATCCTTCCGCTGAACATGGCGAACGGATGAGGAACAACGTGAGATGAGCGAGTGTCGATCGGCATAACAGCACGTGCCGATGGGCACGATCTCCCTTCTAGTGGATCCGACCGGTGTTCGCCGCCTTTCGCCGCCACTAACTTGAAGCCCTAGCTTTGCGGTAGTTTTCTCATCCAATCATTGTCTCTTTAGCTTGGTTATTTTTCTCTTCTTTTATCCACGACGATTCTGGCCTAGACATTCCTCGACTCCGATTCACATTGGGTTGGGCCATCCTTCTTCTCGGATTAGGCCCCTTAATTGGGCTTCTCTCGGTTGTGCCAATTGGCACGACCCAACTTTCCATCTTTTCTTCCTTGCTTCGTCAGCCTTGGTTCATAATTGCTCTATTCTCCATCTATTTCTTTATTATGTACCAAAATAGAACAACTATGAATATATGAAATTATGGGGTTAATTGTTAGTTTAAATGATCAAACCGAGACGTAAAACATCCTTTTTTGATAGCTAAAATCGGCTTCTAGAAACCATCAACAGTTCCTCCACCTCCACACTCAAATCATTGCCAATGCTTGAGCAATATAAAGCTTGGAAAAATTCAATCATGTAGCAAAAACTCACGTTGTCCTCTACATTGCTAGTGCCAATCATCTTACTTGTTACTCCGCGACAAAAATCTTCTCTTATCTTTTCAAAAACAGATTGTATATCATACTCAAATCAATCAAACTTCCACAATGCCTTTTCAAAATGATCTTTTTTATCTTCTCCGCATATCATTTAAGTAAGAAGCATCAAGTATTATGTCTTCTCTCATTCGCTCAAGTGTGTATCCTTCCATCTCCTATCTAATAAAGGATTATATGTGGATCTTCGAGGACTATATTACTCGATTAAACCATAAGAACAACTATTCAACAATTCGCTCAATCATGTCCACTACGAAGAAATTTTTCCCTGAAAAAGAATCACAAAAACATCACAATGATGGAGAGAAAGGGATTATGAGAGAACAATGAGAAAATGTCATGGGAGTGGTGAAAATTTACGATTGTGGAAACATCGAGACAATGAAATTCTTGAGAATGACAAGGGAATTTCTATTTCTGCTTTTCTGATTTATCAATCACTTCTCTGCTCCCTTTTAACTTCATCACAACATAACATACCAGGTGTGCCAATCGTCACATAGGTGTGCCGATCGGCACGACCTTGGATTTTCTCGAGCTATGATATTTATTCAATACTTTCAGTTCCCTTCCTTCATGGGTGGCATATTTCAACTTATATCATCGACGGATCTTTGATTCCCTTTATTTATGATCGTAGGTTGCATCAAGGAGGAGGGAGAAACAACGACATATGGGTTTATTGGTAGCAAGAAACAAATGGACAAGGATGGCTAGAAATTATAGAGGTAAACAAAGTGGATTATTCCTTCTTAGCTTGGTCGAATCATGAGCATTAAAGTTGACAAAGTCACTTACAATCTAACCAGTTTTGTGTAGCTTACTCTCAACTCACTTAGCTGATATAATGGGTATTTATTCTGACCTTTTCAGCTTTAGCTTCAACTAATAATCATTAGAAGAGTTTTTCACAATTTTTTAGCACAAAAGCCAAGTGGTATTTAATTAATCTAAGCAATCAGCCAATCGATCATCAAAAAACAAGATAAATAACATGTGGTTTCACACTTTCAATTTGATAACCGACACTAACATTATTCCAAACATTCAATTATTCAAGCTACACGATAGTTTTAATCAATCCACACTAGCAACCTATCACACCTTGACTCTCTCACAAGCACACTTATAAGAAAACCGATATAAAAGACTCTATGACTAATGGCAAGGCCTCCCTCACACTCAAAGTTTGCAATGTCCTCATTGTAAGAAAAGACACCTAGCCATCTAGTCACTTAAACCATGCCTTCTTAATATGCTGAAAATCCTTCTTATATTCCTAAAGAGAAAATAGTAGTCCGTCTCACTCATGTTAATCATGTTAAGAATGCGTCGGTCCACATCAAGTTGATGCATGTAGGATTCTTGCGTGTCAATGTGAAGGCATTCAATGTTGCGCCTGCACACTGGGCAACACACAGGAGGTTTTGTCTCATGAGATTCAGCTCTATAACGTGATACCCTGTTGAGACCCCTTGGTGCCGATCGGCACGGTAGTCGCTGATCATAATATCCTTCCTCCGGCTGCTCTCTTGTGTTGTTGTTGGTCCCTGTTGAATAATTAGCTCCATTATCATCAGCATCAATAGGTTCCTTCCTTTTATTTGTTTCTTTCTCCCATCGTGCTACTCGTGCCTTCACCAAATTACTCTACTCGGATTAAAGCACACCCACCACCACCACCACCACCACCACCACCACCATCATCATCATCATCATCATCATCATCATCATCATCTCCAGGATCACCATCACTTCCCCAAATAAGTGTTTCTATGCGATAGAGGGACTCAATGTCGCTATCCCACTTAGAATATTTCTTAAGTGGTTTAGCTGATAATCTAGCAGGACGTCGAACCTCTTATGTTTCTTTAATTCTCTTCACTTCTAGCTCATCATCATCGGTGAGGATATCTATAAGGTCAACAAAATTGACCAACTTGAGGTCGTGTCGATGGGCGCATGTTGTTCCATATTCTTTTCACGCCTTTCCTTGTCTTTTAGATCTTTTTCCAACCTTCTATTAATCTCAGCATTGATCTCCTTTGGCGTTTTTCCTCCTCCGATCGTTGGATACCCATCATCTTGTAAAAAGTTGCTAGGCACATAATTTGGATCTGCCCGCATAAAATTTTGAGTCCGGCGTTGAAGATCTTTAACACAATAGAAGCACTTACAACGGCCAATGTAGTTGTTCTTGTGAATTTTGCTCTGTTCATAGCTCTCCCAATAGCTGAGTTGCTTTGGGAGGATCTCTTCAAGCAACAATTGGATCTTTGTCCTCACCTTCTTCCGGATCTTTTTCTTCTACTACTTCTCCAATTATCTTTGCTTGATGCTTTAGTGCCATATTATATGCACTTTGAAGCTCGGCCTTATGAATTGCGAGAAAACTCTCCTAATCTAACTCCTCATTTTCCTCCTTGGTCAATAGACTCTCAAAATTCAAGAAATCTTGATATGTCAATGGCCTTTCAAGATCTAAGAGGCTCTCCATAGTGTATCTCTCGAGAAATAGCTTCTTCTCTATGAAAGATCATAGATTTACCTTTTACGAATAAAACCCTTGTCGCTTTTCCCTCAATTCAACGTCAAGCTTCTTCACATCCTTCTTCCACGCATCTGCTTCGCTCTTCAACATGTATGTCCTCCTTAGGTCCAACCATACAACAAGGTCATCTTTAGTTGCGAAGATCAACCTGTCCTCTACTTCCTAGGGCACAACAGCTGCAGAAGGGAAATTACTCCATGGTGCCGATCGGCACCCTCCATGAGCCGATCAACGCAATCATCGTTGTGTCGATCGGCACGAGGCGTGTGCCTATCGGCGCCGTCAGCCGTTGCTACCCGATGTGTCGCCCTCCATTGCTTCTCGCTCTTAGGGTTTGGCCAAAATTCGTTTAGTTTTGATCCGATGCGTGGCATGGATGTTTCCTCGTATTTATTTGCCTCGACATCCAATTGGACTAGGACTTTGTCTCATATTTTTGGAATTTCAATGTATATCTCAAAGGCATGTTTAAAATCGACTCGTAGGCGGGAAAGACACCTTGTGCCGATCGATATGGGGATGCGCCAATTGGCATGGGGTTAAATTTCACTCGTGTTAACCCAAAATTTGCACACAATACAATGCAATACATCGCTTTTATTTTACGTCATTAAGCTCGACCACCCAAACTTTTATTCAGTATAACAAATATCAAATGATTTTAATTCAAAAGTGATGGGTTGTAGGTATACCTTTAGTCGTTATCCATCCACCGTATATTTATTCTTCTTGCCATCCATAATAATTACTGGTCCTGAAGGATGTACCTTATGGACGAGATAAGGTCCGTCCCATTTGCTTCGCAATTTGTCTTTGCCAAATAATCGAACCTTGAATTCAATAGAAGTACTCTATTACCTTCATTGAATTCCTTTTTTAGCAACTTCTTTTCATACCACTTCTTTGTATTTTCTTTATATATTGCTGCATTTTCATATGCTCTTAATCTCATTTCTTCTAACTCATTGATTTGCATTTTTCTATTTACTCCAGCAGCATCAAGATGCAAATGCATATCTTTGATAGCCCAATATGCTTTGTTCTTCAATTCTACAGGTAAATGACATAATTTTCCAAAGACAAATTGATAAGGTGTTATACCTATTGTAGTTTTGAATGTTGTTCAACATGCCCAAAGTGTTCCATTAAGCTTGGTTGGCCAATCTTTTCCTTCTTTTATAATAATCTACTATAGAATCCCTTTTAATTGCTTGTTTGAAGTTTCTGCTTGGCCATTTGTTTGAGGATGATATGTCGTTCCAATCCTATGTTCAACTCTGGATTTAGCTAAGAACCTTGTAAAATCAACTCCAGTAAAATGAGATCCTCCATCTGTAATTACCACTCATGGTACATGATATCTAGGAAACATCGGATCCTGCATTATTGCTTTTGATTCTCTTGTAGTGTTCACTCTACATACCATACCTTCTACCCCTTTGGAGGCATAATTAACTGCAACCAATATGTATTCAAATCCATGGTAATTTAAAAAAGGTCCCATGAAATTTGTGCCCCAAACATATAAGATATCAACTTGAAGATTGTACTTGAGAGGCATAGCATTTCTACTATTCACATTGCCTATTCTTTGATATTGAGTGCAGCGAGCAACATACCTCTTAGCATCTTCACGCATCGTTGACTAATAAAATCCACTAGCCCATACCTTTGCTTGTATTCTGAAATAACCATAATGTCCCCCCATAATCGGAAGAATGACATTTTGTTAGAGTGCTTGCATGTTCTTCTCTGGGTCCACATCTGCGTACAACCCCACCTTCACGAGTATCCGCACAAGTATCGGTCGACCCAACTGAATTTTCACAATTCACTTCTCACTCTTCTCCTTATATTTATGAGCGTCGGATGCATCTGTCCCTTGAAACATCCGATGATATCCATCATCCTATTCTCTCTATAATCATTTTCTACATACAATTGTTCCTCATGCATTTCATCAATGATGGGCTCCTTTGATGCTGACTTGTGACGAGATAACCGGTCTGCTACTAAATTTTCAATCCCTTTCTTATCTCTCGATTTCTAAATGAAATTCTTGTAGCATCAATACCCATATAAACAAACTAGGCCTAGCTTCTTTCTTTGAAACCAAATATCTTATAGCAACATGATTATGTATACTATCACCTTAGAGTTCAAAATATATGATTTAAATTTCTCAAAAGAAAATATAACAGCTAGCATCTCCTTTTCTCGTGGTAGTACAGTTGATCTAGACTTCATTTAATGTCTTACTAGCATAATAAATGGCCTGGACTTCACCTTCTTTTCGTTGCCTAAGAACTGCTAATACTGTATAATCGCTTGCATCACACATTATTTCAAATGGCAAATTCCAATCAGGTGGTTGCATAATTGGTGCGGAACATAGAACTTCTTTTAATTTTCTGAAAGCAAAAAGTCTCTCCTCATCCATTATAAACTCCGTGTCTTGCTTCAACAATTCTGTTAGAGGCTTGGCAATCTTAGAATAATTCTTCACGAATCGACGATAGAAGTTTGCATGTCCTAAAAAACTTCCGAGTGTCTTGAGATCAATAGGAAGTGGTAGTTTCACTATTGTAGCCACCTTTGCTTTATGAACCTTAGTTCCTCTGTTTGATATGACATGTCCTAGAACTATTCAATCTGTGACCATAAAGTCACATTTCTCCCAATTAAGCACCAAATCACATTCAACACATCTTTTGAAAACCTTCTCCAAATTTGCTAAACAATTATCAAAATCAGTATCGTGAACAGATAAGTCATCCATAAATACCTCCATGATTTCTATTATGTATTCAATAAATATTGCTTTCATGCATCTTTGAAATGTATCCGGTGCGTTGCAAGGACCAAATACATCCTTCTATATGCATATGCTCCAAAAGGGCAAGTAAAGGTGGTCTTTTGCCGATCTTCCGGTCTTATCGGGATTTGAAAGAAACCACTATATCCATCAAAGTAACAAAAATATGAATTCTTGGCTAACCTTGATCTTTCTTGGTCATGTTGTTTGAGGCTTCGATAATCGATGCACATTTTCCACCCCATCACGAGTCCTTTGAGGTCTCAATTCATTGTTTTTATTGGGCACCACTGTCCATCCTCCTTTCTTAGGTACGCAATGTACTTGGGCTTATCCATTCACTATCAGCCACATGATAGATCATACCTGCATCTAATAAACACAATATTTCTTTCTTTACCACTAGATTCATTGATTCCTTTAGTCTTCTCATTCCTTCCACTACTCGGTTTACTACTTCTTCTAAATTGGTCTTATGAGAGCAAAAAGCAGGATCGATTCTTTTAATGTCATCCAATAAATATCCAATGGCCTTCCTATATTTCTGAAGCACAACTATCAATTTCTCTGTCTCTTCTTTTGTCAAGGCACTATTGACTATTACCGGATATGTCTTGTTCTTCCCCAAGTATTCATACCGTAATCCATCTAGAAGCTCTTTCCGTTCGACCTCGAGTGCATCCTCTCGGTCTAGCTCTCCCGCAGGTTCAAATTCCTCATTTTCTTGAAGTTGTTGATCGACGCTTTGGTTGTGCCGATCGACATTTTCCATTTTCTCATATGTTCCTCACAAAAGATGTTCTAGAGGGTCTTTGATATCTGTTGTGGAGAGATCACCACCTTACCCCAATGGGCCGATCCGGAGGAAAAAGGCCCATCAAAGCCATGAAGGAGGCGTCCCACCCACTTGGAGGCCCAAAGAAGAAGTACTTAGAGACGAGCACTTGGCCCAGCCAAGGCCCAATAAGGCCATGAAGAGGGAATCCAGCCCATAATAGCTAGCCATGTTGTATGGTTGTAATTGTCTAGAATGCCCTTGAGTAGGTAGAATAGGGTATGGGTATAAGTGTAATTTGAGGGGTTGATGGTGACCATTAGGGTTGAGAGAGTATAAGTCTATAAATACTCTCTCAACCCATCACATCAAACCCCAGATTTCCCCTCCTGTAACACCACCGTAATACGGATGATCACCTTTGTAAGGACTCCTTCGTGACCCCGTTGTGAAACACCAACCTTGTCTTCGTATCTTTCCTGTTCGTTCCTTTCTAAGCCTAGCCCAAGGGCCTCCGTAGTTCCGAAGCTCCTCTTCTCCACTCTTCGAAACATCCTTGGGCTGGCCCACCTCTCGTTGGTTGTGAGCCTAGCAACCACAACAATATCCACGTCCATTTGTTCATCTTCCTCCGGAAAGAATTCTCGATAGTAGGGTGGGTATTGTTGATCGAGCGGGTCATTGAATTGGAATAAAATTTATTCTCCTCCTATAAGCTGCCCCTTTCGTGCATCCAAAACAACTTGAACTAATCTTAGGAATGGTCTTCCCAGAATTATATCTTCAACTCCAGTTCCTCCTTGTCTAGGATGAAGAAATCCACTAGGATAGGTGTTGAATTAATTTTGACTTTCACATTCTTAACAACTCCCATTGGTTTAGTTTTCCTTCCATCTTCTATGATTAGCTCGAGTTCATCCCCCATCAATTATTGCTTGACTTCATAAGGAATGCCCATGAATACTTCATATGTCATCAAACAAACACGGGAACCAAAATCACATAAGGCTCTAGAAAATTCTCTCGTTTGCAATCTCACATGGTATATACGAGTCTTCTTTTTCTTCTTCTATGAGACCCACAACATATAACCTCATAATCCTTCATAGAGAGATGGTTGAAAGCAACTATCTAGTGATCTCTTAGCTTGCTTGACGTCTATTCCATTGACATCCTTGTATAGCTTCCCCAATACCCGTTTGATCACCTTTTGGCCCGAATTACTGATTTTAACTTATTGCTTGAAAAATTATATTCAATTCTAGCTTTCGAGGCATCCTCTCATATTGAATAGCTCATTACAGAAATCAATAGGAATCCAATCCATTGGTACAAACTCATCAAAGGGTTTAGCGTTTGCTAGCGTCCTATCTCCTTTAGGTTTAGCAAATTTGCTCGTAAGGTTGCTTGCTAGATGGTAGATATTGTTCTAACTTCCGACCATCATATCAGGGGTAGTATGTGCACTTAAATGTTTTGCAGGAATGAAAGAAATACTCTTAGATGAAGAAAGTTGAAGGAAACAAGGTGATGATAGCCACAAATACAAGAGGGAGCATTGGGTCGAGTAGAACAAAGTTGGAGATGGAAGTGACGAGAGGCACGACCGTCCGTGCTGATCAACACTCCCCCGCTGCCCCTGCTATCGAGCTTCTCTCACGCAATTCAGCGAGATCTCAAGCATAGGGGAGGCACATGCTATGCTTCAATTCATATAAATGTGGCAACATCACTTTGCTTCTTCACATCTTTAATCTTTAATCACTTTGCTTCTTCACATCTTCACATCTCTTTTTCTTCTGTGATACCCTTCTTGTTTTGTTCATGTGAAAGGTTATTTGTAATTTGTCACTAAGAATATAGAATGGACAATGACATATCCCTAATAGCTACCTTAGGGTGACCAAACGTCGTTAATTTATCTAGGGAAGCTAGTATGTATCATCACCGTCGTCTTAGCATACTTTCACGCTGAATAAATGCATAATTATGATGAGGATCTTTGCTAGAGATATGACGAAAGTTGCTATTGTTGCTAGAACTTGCATGATTCATTGCATATAATTGTCCACCGTTGAATTTTGAATTAACTTGGAACTAAGCACCAATTCTATGAAGTCTATTTGCTTTAGTGGTGGTTTGTTGACAAATGTTTTGATAAAGACCCCATATGATTGCATTGTTCTTCATGACAATATGCTTTGCTCTCTAAGTTGAAAACTCCAACATAGCTAGTGTCCTTAATATTTTTTGGAAAACTGCTACATCTTGTCTCTAATCCTTGCAAATATTGCTCTCTTGCATTGATCATACATACCAAAGCCAAATATGCTACACTATATGATAAACCTGTAGATTGCAACATGTAATGTGGTGAGTTGGGTCAAGTTTGTGTTCTTTTGGTATGAGACTTAGAAGTTGGCCATTTTGTTTACATAACTATCACTTGTTTGCTAGCCCATTCATATTTAGAAATGCCTATTCTACTTTGGAATGTGTGCATACTTCGCTAAATATTCCTACCTGTAAACCCATATTTCTTTTGGTGATGTCCTCTCCTTGTCCACAACCTATGATATGAGTTTATCGTCAAGCCATTGCACTATTCCTATGGTGTTATGCACAAATTATCAAGACCTCTTGCTGAAGATGAAGTTTTTCATCAATAAACACCTTTGAAGACTCTCCGAAGTGCAAAAGATCAATAAAAGGAGAAGACGCCGCAAAGACGTAATGGTGTCGATTGGCGCATGCAATCAAATATCCAAGAAACGCTATGTTATCTCCAGAAATCAATTATAAGTGTTACAGATGGTTGAAGAGAACTAAAGGATTTAGCTAGTTCTCATATTTTTTCCACTCCCTTTGCTCGAGGACAAGCAACGTTTAAGAATGGGGGATGGACGTCGTTCATCTTTCCAAAGCACTAGCTAGTGGACTTAAAAAAATTGTTGATGGAAGATCAAGAATGTTTCAAGTTATATCAAGTTCAAGAGAGGAATTCATACAAGATTTGTGCATAAACCATCATATTCAAGTAAGTGCATTGAATTGGCTGAAATTCTATCTTTTCAACCATGTGCAATCCGATTTCGAGAACTTCATTTGTATCATGAGATTACTTTTTGCTATTTGTACATGTCCACCTTTCTAAAGTGTATGTTTTTCCTCTCCTCCATTATGCTTTCCAATGGCCTTTTTGACAAGTCTCAGTAAAACTAATTAGAACTTTCTCTTCATTTGACAATATTCTGAGTTACATTGTTGCTAGTTGTTTTCCTACCAAGCTACACATAAAGCATTCCACTATTTGTAGATAGGATCACTTCTAGTTGTTTGGCTTGTGAGATTTGTGATTGTCTTGATCCTTTCCAAGAGAGAATTTTGTTTGGATGAATGAGACTGAATTTTTGGAAAAACTTTATCATTTAAGGCCTAGTTTGAGGAGTAATCTGATTTGAGAGTTGAAGCTACTTCATTTGATCATCATGGTCGGTTCTAAGTCATGATTTGTTCCCAACTAGTATCTTTGAGTAGTAGAATTGATGCAACATAAAAATTTTGTGCTACACTCTTAAAGCGGGTAGGATATGCATATGCCTTGATGAATGCAAGTGAAGATAACATGATTGGAACACTTATCTCTCCTTGAGAAGGTAATTTATTTGCTCGAGGATGGGCAAAGGTTTAAGCATGGTGGAACTGTTGGTGATTCCTACGTACCCCTTTTATATGTCCAAAACCACCAACATCATACCATATTCTCATCATATAATCATGTGTTTTACCTCTAATATTGACGATTTCCACATGTAGTGTCGTTTTAGTGCTATATTATAGAAACAGGTAAAAAGACAACAAAATGACTCTTCTATGAGAACTACCGACATGAAGCCCGGCTACCCATGCAATGAGGACTTCCCAATAACCCATGAAGCCTACAAGACACTTCAAGAACGTCCATGAAGTCCAATATGCAAGCCTAGGGTCGTGGCCCAATACCTAAGGATTTCTAGAAAGTTTAACCGAAGGAAAGTTCAATTCGCGAGTCTAGAAACAACACTATAATGTCACGTGATTTCTAAACCCAAGATGATGTCAATTGATAAATCGCAAACTACAAAAGTTGTATATCTCGTCGAGAGCTTTCCGGAACATATGTTATCTACATTAATTGGACTCCGGGTCTATGAGATATAGGCCCTGTAAGGCAGGCTGCGCAGTGGAGTCCGAATCTAGACAGATATAATGTCATCGCAATTTTGGGTATCTAAACGGCCGAATCTAAAGATCAAAATAATACCAAAGATGTTGATATTTTCAAGGGCTACGAGATAGAGTCTAAGTTTTACTCATTTGAACTTCTGAAGTATAAGTTATGATTAAGGGAAGACGGCACTATTTATAGAAGGTACGAAACCGACAAGAATTCAATCTCTATGAGCTAAACTTGGTGTCCAAGCAAGGGAAGATGTGACCAAAGGCCATATAACCGCCATATGACGTCCCCGAACAGAAGGAGCACGCTAGGAGGGACTCCTAGCCATAGGAGCCGCTGCACATCGCTGGGAGGCCGTCGGAGTTGAAGAGTCACCAAATTGAGAGATGTAGTCTAGTCGGGTAGTCACGCTGCGTGGTGCACTACGTCGGAGCTAGGAGAAGTAGAGCCATGTATCTTAGGAGTTGTCAATGGTGTGCATTAAGACAAGTGCTAATCGACGCAATCATTATGCCGATTGGCACGTCCTTGATGCTCGATGAATATTGGTATAGTTTATGATCTCTATGTTATCTATCTTAATTCTATCCTTGGCTGCAATTTGTGTTCGTCCGGATTGATTGATCTTGTCTCGTGCTTTTTCAATTGCTTAGTTCTAGGCTAAGTATTCAGATATTATCTTAATCGTGATGATTAGGCTAGTACTTGGATCTGGTATGAATCATGATTACTTGACGATGCTATCGGTGTGGTTTAGTAGTGACGAGTGCTAAGCTTGCGCAACACATATAGATAGTTAAGTAGGGTAAGACGATCGAGCGGTTAAGGGATTGCCATCGACAGACAATAAATCGGTGGTCCCTCGGAAAGACGGGATGTTCTTGCTCATCTTCCATGTTCACCAATTGTTTAAAGTGCCAAGTAAGCTAGGATTAAGATGATAATGAATATCGCTTCGATGCTGATCGGCACACCCTTTCTCCGACCACTACATGCATATAGTCATAGTCTAACTCCGGATGTTCCTTCTTGATCGATGTGTATGCTTCTAAAAACCTTCTAAGCCAATAAAGCTTTCACGCTGATCGGCACGTTCGTGCGCCGATCAGCACAAACCCAACTCGTGTGTGCGATATGTATACAACCAACCACGAAGGGAAAAGAATAAGCTAGCTTCAATGCATCCCGCTTCTCAAGACCTCTAGATTTTTAAAAGAGGTACGACAAAAATTTCCTCTCGCTATAAATCACTATTTTATCCTTGATAGGTATAAATATTGGCAAAATTATCTGGAATCAACAAAGAAACAATGGTTTTGTCTCCAACACACTCATAAACTTGATTTTAGTTGAAGCACGCTATAATTTTGTAGTGTTTTGCTAGCATTGAAACACCATTTCAACTAAAAATGTAAATATAATTGTGAGTATGGTAGAGATGAAACAGATTGTTCTCAAGATAATTTTGCCATAAATATTAGACATGTAGCTCTAGATTTACAATTGGATCAACTGGGTGATAGAATCCGAGGTAGGTGGTAGGTGAGCCCATAAAGAGAAAGGGAAAATCCCTTCAAAGCCACCAGCATAAACTTAAATTACGTCACCGCCACCGGATAAATTCGAGTCCCGTGAATATCACTCGGTGTTATTAAATGTTTATCCCGTCATTGCCACAATTGATGGCTTTGTTCCAAATTTGCCCCTCACCTTGCGCCCGTGAACCGGGTCGTCGTCAACCTCCCATCCTTCCGGCCTCCTCATCCTCGACCGATCCACCTCGCTTGTTGTCTCCTCCTGGCGGCGCCTCGCTCTCCACCTTCGGCACCATTGTCTTTGTCGAGTCTTAAACTTGGCACTAGAACTACCGGTCCCTCACAAACGTGGAATTCGATGGTGCAACACACGAAACACACAAGAACATCGATTTTAGACGAGTTCGGGCCTCTCGAAGGAGAGTGATACCCTACGTCCTATGTGTTATGTATTGCCTTTAATAGATTGCTAATTGCGAGTTGTCGGAGAGTTTTCGGGAGGTCCCTGCTCCGCCTTATATATCCGGAAGAGCTAGGGTGACATGCGTAGTTCTAGTCGATTACATGAATTACATATTCGAAGTTTTCCTTATTGATTCAGAGTCCTAATAGACTACAAATTGCTCATTTACTTGTTGTTCAAGTCGTCATACGTCGGTCTTAAGGCCCGTCTTATTTCCATACCGGTATATGGAAACTTGTATTATTCCATACCGGTGAGGGACCACTCGTGGGCCATCTTCGCCAATCTTATCTTCATAGATTTGTCACCGTATCTCTATTTATTCATTCCTTTATCATCTGTATACCCATAAGGTAAGTATACGACAATCTTCACTACCCTCGGCCGCAGCTCGTACATCTTCGCACTCCCGCTTGCCCCTCTTGGCATGGCCACAAGCCCCTCCGCCCTCCCATGGTCGTTTCTTGCGTGGTCGTAGTCTCGCAGAGCTAGAGCGACCTGCTCTCCTCGCTCCTTCACTACGCCACGACCATCACCCGTGCGCTCGGCTTCTCCCTCACCGACACCACTCTGCACCCTTCATTGGTGCCAACGCCGGCGTTCATGCATGGCGTGGCCGGGCGCATCCATCACCGCCGTCCGCGCCGTCGACAAGCAGGCCGGACCCGGCGGCGAGGCGCGCACCCACCACATACATAAGCGCCGACCCCGCCACGTTCGCGTCATGGTGCGAGTGCGTCACCGGCGCCGACGGCGTCGATGGGCCAAGGCAGGACCATCTTAGCCTCGGCCTCCTGCTACCACTTTTGGTCGTCGTTGGGCCCCGCTCGTTGCTCCCACCACCGTCGAACCACTCCGCCACCGCCGCCGCGTACTCGGAGCTTGCAAGCCACTCCGCCGCCACAAGTTGCTCCGCCATGGAGGGTGGGCCAACATAGCGAGCTCGGGGAGGGCGTCAAGGCTGGGCCAAGTTCACGCTCGTCGGCACATGGACACCTAGTGGTGGGTGTGGGGCCGTGGGCGGGGCAGAGGCTGGTGGGATTGGGAAGATAACTGAATTCTAAAGGGCGACATGGCCGGTCAGCACGATGAGGAAGAAAGGGAGGGGCACAACTAGAACACAGCCATGGTTTATGGCACTGACATGATAAACATTTAACGTCACTGGCATTCATGGGATTTAAATTTGTTTGGTGGCAACGAAGGAATTTGAGTTTACGCCAGTGGCTTTGAAGAGATTTTTTCTATTGATTCCTTAAATCCTTCCGCAGAACACCGACCATGGTGACTCGCTGTGTACTACACATTGAGGTTGGCCTTGCCAATAAAGGCATAATTTTAATAAGGAAATCATTCTTGGCATAAAGGCCAATGCGATTTGGCGCAAGAGATAACATTAAATATGACTTGTCAGAAAATCTTTGTGTCAGGAAAAAGTTAGAAAAAATATCTCAATAAAATTAGTAATACTGACCATATTTGGCTAGGGATTAATAAAGTTTGTTTAATGGTGACAGCAAGCCAAATTAATTACCACATTAAACAGTACTACACTGTTCTACACACTACCCGTCACTGTCTAACCTCCCCCGAAACCGCGCCCCCTCCCCTCGATAGTGCGGTCACTAACACACGACGCTTCATCATCGAAAAAAACACGCGACGCGGGACCTACCTGTCAGCCAATACGCCTTGTTTCCCACCTCCTCCCTCTCCATCACAAACGGAACAGAACAGAACAGGAGGCAGACTCTCCGTGACCTCCGCTCCCCCTCGGCCCCTCCCCATTCCTCCCCCGCGACCTCCCCCTAGGGTTTCTCCCCTCCCAAACCCTCGGCCCCGCGGCCATGGCGAAAACCAAGCAGGGCAAGAAGGACGTTGACTCCTACACCATCCGCGGCACCAACAAAGTCGTCCGAGGTAAGTTTCCCCATTCCCCCCACCCCTGTGTGTGTTACTGAGTGTCTCCGGCGAGGAATCTGATGCTGATATCTGCGCAATCTCTCTCCGGGAAGTGGGCGACTGCGTGCTGATGCGGGCGTCGGACGCGGAAAACCAGCCGTACGTGGCGCGGGTGGAGAAGTTGGAGGCCGACGGGCGCGGCAGCATCCGGGTCCGGGTGCGCTGGTATTACCGCCCCGAGGAGTCCAAGGGCGGCCGCCGCCAGTTCCACGGCGCCAAGGAGCTCTTCCTCTCCGATCACTTCGACCTTCAGAGCGCCCACACCATCGAGGGCAAGTGCACCGTCCACTCCTTCAAGAACTACACCAAGCTCGACAATGTCGGGCCCGAGGACTTCTTCTGCCGGTTTGAGTACAAGGCGGCCTCCGGCACCTTCACCCCGGACCGTGTTGCAGTGTATGAAATTTCTAAACCCTCGTTACGAATTTTTCCTTTCTATGGATGCATTTCAATTTTCATTGGAGGATACCCATGTCCATTTCATCAAAGGGAAATATTAGTAATATATTTAAGTTGAGAAGAAAGAGGTAGAGAATATAGCTACTAGCATCTAGTATGCACTATTTTTCCTCAACATAGCAGCTAGAGCCTCCCCGACTTGACTGTATGTAGCTGGACCCAGAACTTCGGTTGAAACAAAAAAGAGGCAAAACAACGAGTTGTTTTGATTACCACATATTCGTAGCTAGTAGCAATTATTTTTCAAAAGACCTTATTCCTGCTCTACCTCGTTGTTCAGGATTGTTGGAAGTTGTTTCAGTTTAGGCATTATGAGGTTAACTGCCACATAATGGATGTGTGCTTCTCTGTGTGAAGGTATTGCACGTGTGAGATGCCGTACAACCCTGATGATCTAATGGTACAGTGTGATGCGTGCAAGGATTGGTAAGTTCTGTTCAGAGATTGCAGTAATTTAACATTTGGTTTTGCAGTCCACTGCTTTGAGGAAAGTATATTGTGTAGGCATAGTACTATTTTTATGGGATCCATGATATTAATTATTAGTCTTATTTAAAGTTGAGATGGATAACGGCCTTAAGATTTTGATTATAAATTGAATCACCTACAGTCCATGATACTATCGCTCAGTCATTCCTTGCACAGGCACAAATTGGACACAACCTTGGAATTATTTTTGTTATAAAAGATAACATTATTTCTATGTGACATTGTATATAGAGTGCTGCTAGTGGACTCCCAAAATGTATCACTTTCTGTGTGAAGTTGTATATAAAGTGATGCTAAAAGATTCACGGTCATATACTAGAGTATTAAGTTTTTGTAACTATGCCAAGGGAACTTTTACAGTCCACAGTTAAAGGCTGTTAAAGGCTGTTTTAGTCCTAAGATCTCCATTTGTGCATGTTCACAATATCCATGCCTCTGTTTTGTTGGGCATTTTCATTTTACATTTGCCATGGACAATATCATATTCCTCTAGTGCTTCGTGAGTTTTAGATGCCATTTACTTGCATATAATACTTGCTGAGCTCTTGTGCTCGCTGCAATAAAAGTGCAAAATGTGGATGGCTGTAACCTGTAATACATATCACTTTTACTTTGAAAGAAAAAGTAAACTATCCAGATTGATTCTTGATATTAAGGCTTGCTACCTTGCTAATAAATATAAATATATCAATTGGTGAATTTCAAGTATTTTGAACTTTGTCCTTTTCATTTGACTATTGATTTTCTATAGACGTAGCTACTGGGCGCCTGCCTTATTGAGATCCTGTGATGCACAGGTTCCATCCATCTTGCATGGACATGACCATCGCAGAAGCCAAAAAGTTAGATCATTTTGTTTGTTCAGACTGTTTGAAGGGAAATGACTCGAAAAGACTTGCAACTTCATTTGGTACTTCATCTAATTCTGACCTTAAGGTATGCTAATTGTTTGTTTTTCGATATCATCGTAAATATTTTTCACATCATTTGTCATTACTCTTTAGATGATGTGATCCATTTTTGAGGCATTACATTTGAGACTTGCTTTGAGCTCTTTGCCCTTGTTTGTCTGCAATTAGATGTTCATGATGTACTAGTGACCTAGAAATTTAGAAGGCATTTTCTGATTCTAATTTGTGTCTTTTTGATGAAATCCCTGAGACATATTATCTGACTTTGTTGTTTCTACATTTTATAGCAGTTGTTGAACCACATGAAAAAACTATTTTCTTCTTCTAACTTTCCACTAATGTGTATTTGTTCTCTTTTTTTTTTTTTGTCTTGTAATAAAAGTCTGAATCTAAAAGGCAGAGAAGGTAACAACTCTCGGTGCAAACATCTGCTGCTGAGAATATGCACTGCCTTTGTGGCGGATCAACCCTTGCTGTTGCAGAATGGTGGTGTACAGTGCAGTAGAACAAGTTCGTGCAGAACCTGGGCCTTGTTATCTCATGACTAGTCAAACATTGTGTTGTACTGTTGCGGAACAGTTTTGTTGGTTTAAGTTGGTGTGGCGTCTGTTTTAGAAATAGCATGCCAATGTTGGTAGGAGAAAGAATAGCGGTGGTGATGACTTGCCAATATGGTACTAGTTGTTTATGCATTGTGGTTCCTGCCAACAGTTCCCTATGTGGCTGATTTTAAAATCATTGAGCGATGTAGATCTGTTGCTGGAGCCAGACTTCGGAAATGGATGTTGCTCACTGTTAGTGCCTTGATCACAACTTCTTGTTCTGGGGTGAAGGGTTCTTCACCCTGCTCTGCTTGACGCAGGCTGCCATTTGTATGAGCAAATATCGGGTGCCACTAGAGATGCTCAATTGTGTACTCTGCCAATGCTGTTGCGTCATATGCTGGAGAGATGTCAAGTTGTCAACCGGTGCTGCTTGTGGCTCTGCAGATTTGAGTGGCGTGCTGCCTGCTTGGTTGGCTTATGTTTTCGACCTCATGTAGCAATGGCCTATGGGAAAAGAGGAACTAAAACGATGTATTGCTATTGCTGTTGGAAGCTAGTACTATAATATTCTATGCACTGTAGGACCGTGCATCCGACATCCAAGTACTCCTGTGACACACTGACACGCCCGTTACGGTTGGCCCCGAGAAGGACCACGTCGCCGGCAAGGGAAATCGTCGATCGGAACACAGGCACCTGGTTCCCAACCGTGGGCCGTGGCGGATTGGCGCCTGCGCTCTGCGGCTGTGGTTGCGCTTGCGCGCGACCAACCGAGCCAAGCAAATCTCCTCGCGCCTCCTCTCCCTCAGGCCCTTCCTGGCTTCTTCCTTCCGACCATGCTGCCCCCGCTCCTTTCCCTCGTCTCTGCCAGCGCCTCAGCTCCGCTCCGCACTCACGGCGGCCACCTCCGGTCGCGGCCGGCTGCTGGTGGCAGGCGCATCCGCGTGCGCGCTAGCGCGGCGCCGGGGATGGAGCTGCGCCGCCAAGGCCCTCCAGGACCCAGGTAACGGCCATCTCATCGAAACGGCTTACTGACTTATACCATGTTTCCGCGCGATGTAATGCGGCCTGAATGTCCCGAGAGTTGATTCGAAGAAATTCTGGGTTGAATTTTCACTATTCAAGTTGGGCGGGACAGAGCTCTAGTCCTATTGTCTTACCGTTTTGATGAAAACTCTGTTTAGAAATTAATGAGTAGAGCAGAACGATGCCTCTATCCCTCCACCGCAGTGTTTTATACAAATCGTCGCGGTCATCCCCCTCCCGCTTTCTTTTTTTGCTATGCAAATGGATAGAATCGTGCTCAGGCAAAAGGCCGAATGATAAAAATGTTAGTGTCCAAGAATATTTGGATGGTGCACATAAATAATGCGGTACCACATTATTCAGTGGCACACTGGAAAATAACTCCTTTGCACATGGACCACCATATGGTTTTATTCAGTGCAAAATTATATTGCTCAACTATGGAAACTTGCGCATTGTGTTTTTTTCGCTCTGATCCTTCCCATGCTTCCTAAGGTTCCTACGTTGTTTTGTCTTCTGATGGATTAGCATTGCTAAAACATGTAGATGATAATGGAAAAGATTGATAGCGGTGAGGAAGTTGGTGGTGCTGGAGGGGCTTACTCGTATAGTGCATTGAAAAGATTGGATCAAATATGGTCTAGTTTACGTGACAATCAGTCAGGTACGCTTCACATTGTCGGAACATTATGTGTATCAATTTAGTTTATTTATTGATTCCATGAATCGGCTCCATTAAGATGCTAATAGTACCTTGGTTCTTATACTACTGGACCAGTTTTTATTTTTGTTAGTACTTGATATGTATTAGGCACAAGTCTTGGTAGCTAGGTTCCTGTTCTTATAGAGGATAATCTTTTGAGGAATGAAATGGTAGAGTAAGATGGTTAACGGAAAATTAGAGAGCAGAAGGTTGGAAGTGGATTAACTTCTGAAACTGTATAAGTTTGAGTTTGATAAAAACTTGCAACAAGATTTAATTGATAAATTAAATGGCTGTAACTTCAGATATCTTGCCTCTTTGATTACCTTCATTGTGATGGAAATGTATGCCTGCAGATTCCAAAGTTCCTGAGGTTGTCACACGGTTTCAAGGGCCATTGGTTAATTATGATCCTGGTGCTGGCTCAGAGACTTTTGATGTGTTAGTGTGCGGTGGCACATTAGGTATATTTATAGCTACTGCTCTCAGTTCTAAAGGCCTTCGGGTTGGAATTATCGAAAGAAACAAAATCAAAGGGGTAATTCAACCCTATACGGCTATTCCTGAGTTGTCCAAAGAAAATTTTGCTGAAACATGAGATGTATACCTATATCTGCTAAACAGAGGGAACAAGAGTGGAATATCTCGAGAAAAGAGCTGATGGAAATTGTGGAGATTGGCATCCTTTCGGAGGCAGAGGTTGAACAGATAATTTCAAGTGACTTCAATCCTGTAAGATTCTTCAGATTATAAATGGAAATCAATTACAAAACATTTAGTTATTATTTAACTATGCCTTGTTTCTAAACAATTTATAGGACTTTTACTTTGCAGAACAGATGTGGGTTTGAGAACAAAGGAGAAATTTGGGTTGAGAACATTCTTCATCTTGGAATTTCGTAAGTCATCTACTGTTGTTATATGAAGCGGAGCTTTTTGTTTGATGGTAACATGGGTTTGTGATGGCTCATGATTACAAGTTCTGAAGTATGCATGTGGCCATGTCATTCATAACATTTGTATGATGGAATAGACACATTCTTCTTCAAAATTAGCAGTGAATAGCAAGAATCCAGACTAATCTGTATCTAGTTATTGTTATGTATTCCTTTACCTCATGTTTGTAGCTGTTACTAAGCTACTAGGCATCAACTAGTTCACCTAAAAGCCTAAGCTGATGGGGAAAGGTGGAGTTTTCACTTATACACTTCAACAGCCCCACTCACGTGCAGCCCGAAATGAGGGCGCAAAGTGGAAATAAAAGGGTGGAGACACAACGTCTGCCAGGATTCAAACACGAGACCTCTGGCTCTGATATCATGTTACTAAACTACTAGGCACCAATGAGTTCACCCAAAAGCCTAAGCTGATGGGGAAAGGTGGGCTTTTCACTTATACACTTCAACAGTAGCGTCCACATGTAGTTGTTATATATTCCTTTCAATTGCTTGTCTTTTTTAATTTTAGTGTAGTTAATTAATTAATATATAAGTTATCTTGATGGAGGAAGTAGGAAGTTCATTTAAGAGCTGTTGTAATATTAGTATGTTACAGCAATGAGACAGATAGTGATCCTAACCTGTTGCATATTCTATCTGTTCTAGTCCCCTATGATGTGCAATTCAAGTGCAATGCTTGTCTTGAAGCATGACAAAGATCTTGACATAAAATAAGCAATAATGTTAGCTGATGTGTCAGTCTAACTATCCAGGCCTGCAAAACTTGTTGAGATCATGAAAGGGCGCTTCCTTTCTTCAGGAGGGAGTATATTCGAGGGGAAAAGTCTGTCCAGTATATCTGTTTATGATGATATTGCAGTAAGATTTTTTTCCGTCTCCTTGGCGAAGTAAAACTGTTTGAATGGAGATGTCTACATTTTATACATCGATGTGGTTTCCGCAAATGATACTACATTCACAAAGTTAATGGTATTATTTTTGCCAATTCGAATTTCTCTAGTACAGAACAACAGATTATTGTTTTGTTCATAGAATACAATGGATTATTATTATTTACGATAGGGTTTCTTGCATTATCTTTGTCTGATTTTGTAAGCATAGGTTCTTGTATTAACTAGTTAAACAAACTACTTTTAATAATGAAAACAATTATGTCACTATTGTCTATTGGTATTCGTACAATGATGTATTTCCCAAGTTCCCTTATTCTAGAAGAACAAGAAGTATACTTGGCAATTTCATAATGCAACTTTCTGAGTGGGAGATATAAATATTCCACTGTTGTTCGACAGGTAATAAAACTGAGTGATGGTGGTTCCCTGTCTAGTCGCCTTGTTATTGATGCTATGGGAAACTTTTCTCCTATCGTACGGCAGGTACTCAATATCGTTGTGTTTTTTCTTCATAAAAAACTAGATTGAAAGTGTAATCTGTAATGTGCCAATAATTAAGTCTTGTTGCACAAGTTTACCCATTATAAAAAATAATGAGAAGTAGGATATTCCAGTCATACAAGTTAGGATGCCATACCCACAAAAATGCTTTTATTGAACTACATCATTCTTGTATTATCCCATCTTGCATGGGATATAATCTTTGTTCTCACTTCTGTTGCTGCTGCTGTTTGTCAGTGTTACAAGCACGCTTAAGAAAATCTGAAAAGTTTCATCATCTGTTAGATCTAAATATGTGATCGTTGAATAACATGCTTGTATTTAGTTTTTTATCAGTCCACACATATCCATCTTTTTGCTATAGCCATTTCTTAATTTCACTGTTCATATTACTCTTCTATCTTGCTCAAGATTCGGTCGGATAGAAAACCAGATGGGGTATGCCTAGTCGTTGGTGCTCTGGCTCGTGGATTTGAGAAAAACACGACAAGTGATGTTATTTTCAGTAGCTCATCAGTAAAACGAGCTGGAAATTCAGGGGTCCAACTGTTTTGGGAGGTAATTTCTCTTTTTTTTGAATTAAGTATTTTATTAAAATAAATTTTGAGACAAAGTATAGTGTATGTGATTGTATATTTTATTATTGTCTTTCAAAATGGAGTTATTTTCACAAATCCACCAATATTTTGGTCTTATAGTCACAAAACCGCCATATACGATGCCTATTTCACATACCCACACCCACCAGTACTTTGGGGTGTACTTTCACAAAACTACCATCCATTTTAATTATACATATGGTCCCACATGTCAATGACAATACTTGAAAATTATATACTATATCGACAATTATATACTATATCGACGTGGCAGCCAATATGGTCTACAACTTTCGAGCGCTACCACTTACATATGGGACCATAGGTATTGGATACATATAATTTAAAATTATGCTGGTTTTGTGAAACTACATCCCAAAGTATTGGTGGGTTTGTGAAATAGGCACCGTATTTGGTGGGTTTGTGACTTGTTTGTGACTATAAAGCCAAAGTATTGGTGGGTTTGGGAAACTAACTCTTTAAAATGTGAATGCTGCAATAACATCTAACATCAAATTGCTAATGTTCTTGTCAGCCATTCTCTTTTTCCGTGTCAGATAAAAGTCATTTCAGGTGGCGTATATCCAACTTTTCATGTTAAGATTAAGCTTGGTATTTTTTTAGGCATTTCCTTCTGGTTCTGGTCCCACTGATCGCACAACATACATGTTCACTTATGTTGATCCAAAATTTGGAGGCCCAAAGCTAGAAGAACTTCTGGAGCTCTTCTGGGATCTGATGCCTTCGTACCAGGTCACTAACATTATAAACATGCAGAATATCTTGTATCAATATATTACAGTTCGTCCATAGCTTAGCAGTTATGCATGTCTATGGTTTGCTTAGTCAACCATGCAATATGCTTTCCTAATGGCACTTTTGCCTGGTATATTTGCAAGGGATGAGCATTCTATCATTGTATGCAAATTTACACCTTGATATGCAAATTCTACTTATTAGTGGCGCTGCCGAAGATCAGACACTTCAGAAAAATAGACAAAGCTCTGTATTCAGGTCTTCAACCTCAACTTTGTTAGCAGTGTTAAGTTCATGGATAAAAGGTACTAGTATAGCATATGAGACAAAGGGATATGATATTCTTACATAAATACCATTAAACCTACCCCTTACCCTTTGAAGTCCAACATCTCACTATCAAGAGCTCCTGTCCTGTGAGCGTTCTGGGTATTTATCCACAGCAATTGGATTGACTTACCGAAAAAGCTACTGATGTCTCCAGGGAAGTTTTCAAGTTCACCGCGTATTGTCAATTTATAACTGCTTAGTTGCTTATGATGTAAATAATAGCATTTATAAGCTGATTTTACCATCAAATTAACAGTCTATCTGCAAGCATTTGTTGCACATTATACTTGTTGCTTTGTTTACATATTCAAATGACCATATCTTAGTTTCTAATTTTTATTTTTATTTGTAGGATGTGAGCCTTGAAGCTCTGGATATAAGGAGGGTTATATATGGAATTTTTCCAACTTTTCGGGATAGGTATAGCTTACATCCTTTTCTTTTGTTATACAGATGACAAAAGAACATCTGCCAATATCATATGGATAAGCATATACTTCTGCACTCTCCAAGTCTCCATATCTTTAATACTTGATGTTATTTTGTGCGCTAGACTCATGCAATCAATTCTGCAATTTCAGCCCCTTGCCAGCTGCATTTGACCGTATCTTACAGGCATGTGATTTCTCTCGTTGGATGCCCTATTGTTCCTTTTCCAATCACTTATGCCTTATTGCCTTCACACTTCAGGTTGGTGATGCTAGTGGAATACAATCACCTGTTTCATTTGGAGGTTTCGGAAGCTTGACAAGACATCTTGGTCGTTTGTCAAATGGTTTGTCTTCTGGATTTCTGTCTTAAAATGTTATTGCTTGATCACCGAACGGACATGAGTTTTTCTCGATATAGATCATGCAGAGTACAGATTCACTCAATGTATTAACAATTAAATATCATGAATAATGGATCCTGATGTTGACCTTAACTTAATCCCATCAAGAATTCAACTTGAACTATACTTCTTGCCCTAATCGCAACAGACTTTATAATAGCGGTAATTCATCGGCTCACAGGGAAGCTCGCGCCCTGAACATCATGGACTTTATAAGAACGTCCAGGATGTTGAAGGCGCCAGCTCCATTGGGCGCAGAATCTGCTTTGTAATTGTAGAGTTGCTGCCATGGTGTAGAGGTGACTAATTAGGATCTCATCAGAGTTGTTTTTCCAAATTTATATGTTGTTCTCGATTTAATTTTTTTATCAAGATTGTGATCTAGTATAAAATTACAAGTCACATACTACTAATGTAACTTATTTATTGATGATGAATCATGTGTACTTTTGCATTACTGCAATTTTATATGAATACATTCTTCTGGTGGCACCAAATTTAGCTATTGAGATTAAAGCTCCTGTCATGGATTTACCAAATTTATATCAATGCATACTCAGGTCTCATCAAATGTTTATACAGAATTTCCATGGAGCTCTCAGTTTTGAAATTCAGTCGAGACTGATGTTAACTTATAAACCTTAGATATAATGCATGTAATTGAGTATTACTGCAAAGGGGTTCACGGTGTAGTGGTTAAGGCCACTAGCTGGGGAGCTCCCACCCAGGGTTCAAATCCTGGGTGCTGCATAGTTTGTGGAAATTAAAAAAAAATCACTCGCTGCGTCCCATTTACTTGGTTGAAACTGACCTATGGTGGGCGGGCCCTCATGTATGGGGTCGGCTCAAAGCGTGGGTCGAGTTTTTTTTAATTGAGTATTACTTGTTTACTGATGAATTTCATAATGTTTTTTTTTTGTTTTTGGACGGTTCTTTTCTATTCAGTTTGATTTCTCTTTGTTACTTTGTTCCTATGGAACTAAAGGTATATATGAAGCACTTGAGGGAGATTTTCTGGATTTTCATAGTTTGCGATTGTTGAACCCTTACATGGTTAGTGTACTTCATACTTCCACTGCTCGCTGTATATAATTCAAGCAGAACCTTATCAGCTTTTGCTATTGCAGCCAAATTTAAGTGCATCATGGTTGTTCCAACGAGCAATGTCAGTAAGGCCACAGATCAGTGTTTCACCAACTTTTGTTAATGAGCTTCTCTTTGCTAATTTCCAGTCAATGCAGGTAACTTGATTTATTTATAGGATACTCTCATGCCAGCCTTGTTGTTTGTCTTATGATTTGTTATTTTGTTTAATATCAGAAACTTGGGGATTCGGTACTTCGGCCATTTCTTCAGGTTTTTGCTTAGTGCTCTAGACATTTTACTAAGACCCAGAAATCTTTCTGTCATATCCTAATGGATTCTTGCTTTCGGAATGCACGATACTGTTCCTCTGCAGGATGTAATACAGTTCGGACCTCTGGTGAAAACTTTGGGCCTAGTAATGCTCAATCGGCCACAAATTTTGCCTTCGATATTTAAGCAGGTAGACTTTGGAAATATTGTTTACTTTTGTTTCCATACTTTCAGTTCAAGCAAGCTTCTTTCCTATGCAAAACTCTCATCGGAGTGGCCTGGCATTTGGTGGTCATTAGTATTTATTCTACTTTTACCCAGGTTGGACTTGGAGCCATCGTCGACTGGTCAGGCCATTTTCTGATGCTTGGTTACTACACATTCCTTTGCACCTTTATTGATCCGTCCATGAGGTACAATTGCTATTTATCTGTAATATGTGATTAACACTTGAAGTCCAAGGTCTTTGGTTGCCTGGTATCATTTGTTATTTCGTGCACTTTCGAAGGTCCTGGGTTGAATCTTTGCCGCCAAGGGACAAATTTAAATGGAAACGGTATCTTGAAGCATGGAGATATGGAGCTGGTTTAGATTATCGTCAGGGAGAATAAATAATTTCATGTAAGAGAATCAGGTTTACCCAGAAAAGGAAGTATATAGCCTTCTGCTATTCGGTTACAGCAGAAGATTGTAGAATGTAGAGTGTAAAAGTTCTAAGATTGAATCATTGATCAGTTACAGAACACTTCATCAATTTAGTTTTTCAACTGTCTGAAGGATTATATACCCAATATTTGAAATTCGTAGCATATATTCAAATGTATTTTACCCTTATAACTGAATTGCTGACGTGAATATTAACATAATTTCCAAACAATGATAAATCAAGCTGATGTTTGTATTTGATGATTTGTGACAATAGAAGTGGTAGCAAGTATAGTTCTGCGTTCGTGGCAGGCCTATTGAAGATTCGAAGGACAGTACAATGATTTACCAAAATCAGACACAATTTCAGATTACAGGGTTATGATTAGAATTCAAAATCGACCAAGTACACAACAACGAGCATAGAGTCCAATTGCCAGAGCAGCACAATCGAATCTGCCAAAAAAAAAGGAACAACATATGGCATACATCAGAAATCAATCCTCATGAACCCACAGCCAAACTTCACAAACATATAAGCTGTACTGATCAGAAGAAACCATCGATCTTCCTCAACTTACGCTCACTCATGGTATGCCATGCCTGTACTGATTCCGAGACATCTGCAGTCCCAAGCTCGACATACCCGGCAGGGGTCAGCTCAAGAAGCTCAGTAAAAAACATCGTCGGGTAGTATGCCATTGACTTTGTCGTTCTCATGCCGTCGTCCCAAGGCCATGCCAAAAGACAGTCATAAGTATGCCAGTGTTGTGGCTCTGAAGATTTGAGTTGCGTGCTGCCTGCTTAGTTGGCTTGGCGTCTTCGATCTCATGTACCAATGGCCAAAAGCAAAACTAAACAGTTGTATTGCTGTTTTCTTTATGTAACACAATAGATGTACACTAAACGTACGAATACTCAGTCCTACGAACATATGCACACACATCCTACCTTATGAACGTCTTTACAGTGCAGTACCGTGTGTCCGACTGTCTGAGTACCTCGTCTGGCCTGAGAACTCGCGTGACACGCCCGTTACGGTTCGCCCCGAGACATTACAAAAAACATTTCTTGGTTCTTACTAGTCTAGACATTTTACTAAGATCCAAAAACATTTCTGTCATATATCCTAATGAATTCTTGCTTTCATATGTACAATACTGTTCCTCTGCAGGATGTAATACAGTTTGGACCTCTACTCAAAACTTTGGGCCTAGTAGTGCTCAGTCGGCCACAAATTTTGCCTTCCATATTTAAGCAGGTCGAGTTTGGAAGCATCACTTTTGTTTCCATAGTTTTCAGTTCATACAAGCTTCTTTCCTGTGCAATACTCTCATCTGAGTGGCCTGAAACTTGGTGTTCATTAGTATTTATTTTGCTTTCACCCCAGGTTGGACTTGATGTCATCCTCAACTGGTCAGGCCATTTTCTGATGCTTGGTTACTACACATTCCTCTGCACCTTTATTGATCCGACCATGAGGTACAATTGTTATCTATCTGTAACATCGGATTAACACCTTCCTTTCCTAGGACTCTGGCTGTCTTGTGTTATTTGTTATTTTTGTACACTTTTGAAGGTCCTGGGTTGAGTCCTTGCCTCCGAGGGACAGATTTAAATGGAAAAGATATCTTGAAGCATGGAGATATGGAGCTGGTTTAGATTATAGTCAGGGAGAATAATAGTTCCATACTTCCATATAAGAGAATCAGATTTCCCCAGAAAAGGAGGAATCATGTTATAGCGAATCATGTATAATACATGGGTATAGCTTTCTGCATTTTGTTGCAGCAGCACATTGTTCAGTGGAATTCAATGATCAGTTTAGTTACAATAATACTTTATCAGTTTAGTCTTACAACAGTCCCAAGGATCACATACCCAACATTTGAAATGTGAATTATGTATTCAAATGTTTTACACTCTTAACTGAACTGCTGTGACTTTTCCACATCATTTCCAAACAATGCTAAATCAAGGTGATTTTGGTATTTGAACATTTTGGTAGCAAGTGTTGTCCTGTGTTGTTGGCAGGCATATCGAACTCAATTACAGATTATGCAGGGGTTATGATTAGAAATAAAAATTGACAAAGTAAACACAAGCATGCATTTTCTATGCAAAAATATGCCTATTTGTATAAAAGAAAAATCAAATTTCTATCCGTGATACATTCGAAGAGAATGGCTCCTGCAGCGAGTGCCATAAAAATGCTCTCTATGTCAAATCCTATTACTATCAACAATTGATGCTACCTTTTAATACATTCGACCTCAATAGTCAGATCCTGAATCCCCGCTTCATGAAATATTTGCGAAGCTCTTCTTCTTATTGAAGACTTGTCAGCTTCTGCAGATACATGTAGGTGAAAAGTGCCAACGATATCAGTATTTGTTAAGTTCCATACATGAACATCGTGGACTCCAAGTACACCCTCAATCTTCATAACATCATCCAAAGCTACAGACAGGTCCTTTTCATGACTCCTTGGGACTCTTTGCAACAAAATTTCAGCAGAATTCCTTAGCAAGGGAAGAACAGAAGACACGATCATTACTGAGATGAATACTGAACATATGGGGTCAGCTATAAGCCATCCCTTGTACTTGATCAGTAAGGTTGATATTACAACACCAATGCTTCCCATTGTGTCAGCTAAGACATGCAAGAAGATCCCTTCCATATTGTGGTCAATGTGATGCCGGTTTCTTGACTTCTCGCTGTTCCCAGTTTCTGACAAACTTAATTCTACTTTAGAGTGACCATGTGAGCAATGAGAATGTATATTTTGAAGAGGAATCTCAAGAAGCTGTTGCTCAGCACCAGCTTTGCTGCAATTTTGATGAGGGTGATCTCCACTCTCATGGCAACGATCTGAATGGTCATGATGATGATGCTCGTGGCTGTGGCAATGACTATGTTTGTCGTCGCAAGTGTTACTAATGTTCTCCCCATTGTTATTACTAATGTGGTGATCATGGTGATTACACTTATTTGCATCTCCATGATGCTCACATGATGCTTTCACATGATTACTACCCTGATGATCATGATGGTGGTGATCTTCATGGCTATGATGGTGTGAGTGAGAATGTGAGTGGGACTGAGAATGGTGGTGATCTTCATGGCTATGGTGTGAATGAGAATGCGAGTGGGAATGAGAATGTGAATGGGAGTGAGAACAGGTACCGCCATGGGCATGATGGTGCTCCTCGTGAAAGAAAATCAGTCCGATGATGTTCACAATAAGTCCACCAACTGAAACTGCCATAAGACTACTGGTCGATATCTCTCGAGGCTCAAGAATCCTTTCAAATGACTCCAGCACAATCAGGATACCAACAAGAACTAAGAACACTGCATTGACATACCCAGAAAGGACCTCAAACCGGCCTCTTCCATAGGTGTACGTTCCATTCGCAGGCAACCTTGCAATGTACGACGCATAGAGCCCGATTGCCAGAGCAGCACAATCGAACAACATGTGGCAAGCATCGGAGATCAATCCGAGACTGTCACTCATGAACCCACAGCCAAACTCCACAAACATGTAAGCTGTATTGATCAGCAGAAATGCAGCGATCTTCCTCGACTTACGCTCACTCATGATATGCCTGACCGGCCCCATGACTGCCTCATACACTGACTCCGAGACATCTGCACTCCCAAGCTCGACATGCCCTGCAGCAGCCAGTTCCCTGCTGGCAATCCACAAGAGGAACCCACAGATCAAGAAGCCTGGTAAAAACATCTTGGGGTAGTATACCAGCTCCAGAACCAGAGTGCACAAGAAAGTCATCGCGAAATCCATACTCGGTGTGCCATTGCCTCTTTCCTGCTCCTGCCGCCGTCCCAAGGCCATGCCAAAGACAGCAGCGTTGAGGAGCAGCCACCAGAGCCGGCCTAGTGGCACTGCTCCACCCTCATCGCCGGCGTCGCTGCCACCAAGAAAGAATGGTCCCACAACTGCCGGCACAAAGAGGAAGGCAGCGGCGAGGGCGAAGGCCGCAGCACGCGCTCTGCGACTGCGTGTAGCATGGCGTGCGGTTGCCGATTGCTCAGCCGAGGAGAGGAAGCCGGAGGCGAAGGGGATCGCGAGGAGCACGGCGGGCGAAGGGGAGATGAGGACCAGGGATGAGGCGGCGACGGATACAGCGAGCACGCGGCGGCGGGATGGGCGGCGGAGAGCGCGGGCTAGTAGGGCGCCGGCGGAGTCCGCGAGGACGAGGAGGCCCGGGGAGGGGAGGACGCGGAGGGCGACGAACCGGAGGAGGAGGGAGAGCGCGGTGACGAGCGCGGGGCGGAGGAGGGCGGGCAGCGCCGGGAACGGGTGGTGTGGCTGCTGCTGGGCCTTGACCGAGAGGTGGAGGAGGAGGAGCACGGCGGCGGAGAGGAGCGCGAGGAACGGGGGAGCAGGAGCGTGTGGCCCAGCGAGGGGAGCGCGCGCGGCGGGGCCGAGGAGGAAGAGCGCGTGGAGGGCGAGCAGGCGGAGCAGCGCGGCGGCGTACGGGGAGGAGGGGAGGCCGCCGCCGCCGCCGCGAGCTTTAGACGGGGTCGGGAGGGGCGTGGAGGGGAAGCGGAAGGACGGATGCGCGGACAGCCGCGGCGGCACGGCCAACCGGAGGTGCGGCGCGTGGCGGCCGGCCATCGGTGGCGGATCCGGGCCGGAGCGATGTACGGGGTGGTGGTGGGGACGGCGGTGGACTCGCGGATGCGAGGCGTGGACTGTGGACTGCGCGTCAGAAGCTCGTGGTCGGCGATTGGTTGGTGGTTCATTTGGAAGTCGTGGGCCGGGCTCCCTGGAGAAGATGGGCCAGCCCAATATTGGCTCTGCCCTCTAATGGGCTAGGCAGGCTGAATTCTTGTTGAAACCTATTCTCAAACTTAAAAAAAAAAAAATCGATTTTTGCTCTCAAAAACCTAACAAAAAGACAAAGATTTTTGCTCGATAGAAAAAGCACGTCCAAGGCGTGCAGTAAGACTGCAAGTCAGTCTCTTGTTGATGTCTAAAATTCGTTGTAAAGCACGTCGGTGTCATAGTTCGACAAAACTTTCAATTATTATTTTTATATATAATGGGTATATGTCCCGACTTGGCCTCATTATTTAGTTCAGTTGACACTAATCAAATCTCATGAAATCCCCCGCAAAGAAATAATCTCATGAAAAGCATTTCTCAGAAACCAAAAAGACGTTCAATGAATGCCAGTACTGGGAGAACTGGATGTGACAAAACATATTGAGAATACGAAATTTTATTTGCAGACCAGACCCTTTAGAAGCAAAGTTCACTGCACATTGAGCGCGTGAACCACGTTTTCACTATACAGGAATGTGCGCATATACACTATTTACATGCGGAATACACCGTACTGTGTGTTTTCTGGAACTGGCTTGGCCGAAGCAGAAAGACAGAGGCTTATCACTCGCCTGGTATCAGCAGGGTCAATGATCCCATCGTCCCACAGTCTAGCAGTGGAGTAGTATGGGCTTCCTTCTTTGTCATAAGCCTCCACGACTTTGGCTTTAAAGGCTTCTTCCTCCTCCTTGGTCCACTGTAGTATATGTGAACAAACAATCAACAGTCATCAAACACAATCGTTTCTAGCTTAAACTAAGTACATTATTTTACGTTTTCCGTAACAAAGAAGTAAGGCAGTTTACCTCCAATCCCTGCCTTTTCTTATTATTCTTTTCTATTTGAGCGAGGACACCAGCCGCCTGAGAAAAGGAATATGAGAAGATGCAATAAGAATTGTGTGATTGGTGTCATTTGGCTCTGTTTTCAGCATTATACAAAATAACAATATATACAGTAAAGGGACTTCGACTCAGTTTGCACAAGGTTAAATCTTAACAAGTGGATTGTGATACCAGGAAAATGTTTGATAGCGCATTAAAGCTTACCTGAATGCCACCCATTACAGAAATCCTTGCAGTAGGCCAAAGAAACAAAAAGTTTGGGCTGTATGCACGCCCGCACATTCCATAATTCCCAGCACCGAAACTTCCACCGACAATTATTGTAACTTTAGGAACCTGTTTAGAAAAAGCATGCATCAATTATTATCAACTATCAAGTTTGATTGGTGTCAGGTTTGATTTTTCAAGGCATCAAGGGTCTCGAAATGACTGACATTGGCACAAGAAACCGCCATGACCATCTTCGCTCCAGCTTTTGCAATACCACTTGCCTCAGACTTCGACCCAACCTACAACAAACATAATAACAATTAACATGCAAGTAGTCATTCAAAAGGGACAACTCGTATTTCAAATCTAACCTCTATGTTAAGTTAACATGCCCATTCATACTGTATAGATTTTTTTTTCACGGAGTACTAAAAAGATCGCGTGGAATAAAGAAGCATGTGGTTGAAGTATAATCAACCATAAGCTTTCTTTATCCTGCATGCATTAAAATCATGTCTACCTCTAAGACCTGCTATACATCTGTATCACCTTACATGACTAATAGTTTATTCAGATAATGATTATATTCTCACTGGACAAAGTCAATACCATAATAAGTTTGTTTAGTATAGGTTATGAAATAAAATATTTAATTTGAAGAATAAATGAGATAGCATACCATAAATCCAGTAATATTTTGAAGGAATATCAATGGAATATGGCGTTGAGCACACAATTCAATGAAGTGGGAACCCTTTAGCGCTGACTCAGTAAACAAGATGCCATTGTTTCCAATGATTCCAACTGGCTGCCCACATATCCTTGCGAAACCAGTTACCAGAGTCTGCATCAATGTAGAGGAAACAAATTAAGTAGACTGAATGCATCAGATATAGAATGCACCTGAAAAATAAATTATAACAAGAGAATCCTTACTGTTCCATACAATTTTTTGAATTCATCAAATTCACTTCCATCAACTATGCGAGCTATCACGGAACGAATGTCAAAAGATTGTTTCATATCAGCAGGTGCGATTGACCGAAGTTCCTCTACATCATATAATGGTTCTTGGTAAGAATTGGGTGAATTTTGAATATTTGTTCCTTTGGCAGCCAAGTGCAGGTTCTTCACAATGTTCCGCCCCATCTCGAGTCCATGAAGTTCATCTGCATCAATAAAGATTGCAGAAGTTTACTCACATTCAATTTACATGGAACGGTAAAAGGAAAAGACTACTATTAGCATGATCAGTTGCCCAGAAGAACAATAGCAAGCAGCACTGGACAACAGATAAAGAAAGGGACAAATCATTATTTGTATACTAAAGTGCAATGAAGCTACAGATATTAAAGAATTCAAGTAGACCATCTTTGACCCACTACTTATACAAAGGGCAGCAATAAAGTCACATTACCTTGTGCAAAATGATCAGAGACTCCTGATACCTTACAATGTACTGATGCTCCACCAAGATCGTCTGCAGATATCTCCTCCCCTGTAGCAGCCTACAAATTTTGCCCCTTATGTTGAAGTATAAATGTATTGCCCAACCTTTCCCATCAGCTTAGGCTTTTGGGTTCAACTGGTTGGTGCATACAAACTTATCATGGTATCAGAGCCAGAGGTCTCGAGTTCGAATCCTGGCGGGCGCAATTTATTAAATAAATTGCTGCCGGCTCCTACTTTTCACGTTTGTGGTCTATGGTAGCTTTTCACGTGAGGCGGGGTATTATTACTCTTATTTCCACGTTTGCGGCCTTTGAGACCTTTCACGTGAGGGGAGTGTTGAAGTATAAATGTATTGCCCAACCTTTCCCATCAGCTTAGGCTTTTGGGTTCAACTGGTTGGTGCATACAAACTTATCACCTTAGACTTCAACACATGATTAAGACAATTGTTAACATTTCACAAGACGAAGATAAAGTGCAGAAACAAATAGCTGCTTGATACTGACCTTCACAAGAGGTGGACCAGCTAGAAATATAGTTCCGTTTCCCTTAACTATCACACTCTCATCAGCCATTGCTGGAATATAAGCACCACCAGCAGTGCAAGAACCTAAAACTAGTGCAATCTGAGGGATACCAACTGAAGACATCTTAGCTTGATTGTAGAATATTCGACCAAAATTATCACGGTCAGGAAAAACTTCAGCCTGCCTAGGGAGATTAGCGCCACCACTGTCAACGAGATAAATGCAAGGCAATTTACACTCGGAAGCTATTTCTTGTGCTCGAAGATGCTTTTTGACAGTAAGAGGATAGTATGTTCCCCCTTTGTGGTAGGGTCATTGGCCACAAACATACACAATCGTCCATGTACAGGTCCTATCCCGGTTATTATACCCGCTGACGGCAATGCTTCATCGTAAACATCCAAGCCTGCAAGCTGTATTGTAAAACTAATCATCAACAAGTGTTTTCTAGAATTAAATGTACATATATGATCTCCATTCTGCACAATCGTATAGGATATTGACACTTCTCACTTCTGGATATGCACAGCCACTTGCTACAGGGCATGTAAAAGACTTGCAAAACACAGGTATTTCAGGTAAATTTATGCCCAAGCCTATCGAAATTGGAAACAAGCATATCCTCTGTGTTTTGTTCTACGAACCATACATGTTTGGTGAATTGTGATGCTACAAGCTATTTGTCCCTTTTGAACCTATGTCCTGCTTCTCTATGTAAGAAACAACTATCGATACTTTTTTTTATCTCAACTTGTATAAAGCGCATATGGGTGTTTTGAAAGCAGGTCCAACGGTTTTTGCCTTCTGCAATGTCAAATGCCAACAAAACACTCTATACGAAACATCTATCGATAGCAAGTTTGCCTGGCCACAACTGCTATGATGTTCTGCAAGCACCTAAAAGTGTTTCACTACGTGCAGAGATTCACAGTGTTTTAACTGTCATTCAACCTGCTAATGGTTTTGCAGAGAAGAGACTGCATCAGTAACAAGAAGTTGGCCTCCCTTTTTACATATTTTTCTTGCTTCATTTTATAAGGCTAACAATAGCTCACCTGCATTTTCCGCTTAGGACACCAAACTTGCTACATTTTGATGAGAAAATCGAAGAAATGGCCAGGAGACATACGTGCTAGATAGCACTGTTCACTGAAACTAAGTTGTGCTAGGTGCAAGTAAAAAGCACTGTCTGCTGTATAGGAAAGGGGTAGTTGCAATCCGCGTGGTTCTGGCAGCAGGGCAGTTGGGCGCTGGCATAATTATCTCTGGAGTAACGAACGGGGACACGAAACGAAGCAATGTACCCTTGGACTCCATTAATTCGCTTGAAATTAACGAAAATCAAGCTCACAATTAAGCACTAGACTATGCTGCTTTGATCCGTGCGCAAAGGGGTTGATGGAGCAACACTGAGGAGATCAGTTCCGCAGACAGATGCAGAGTTCGGTTTCCAGCTCCGTCCGGCCAGTGAGAGGGAAAAAACAGAGGATAGTGCTGCGGCGGCGCAGGGAGGCAGGGGGCGAACCTGGGAGAGCTCGAGGAAGGACGCGCCTGGGTCGAGCAGGCGGTCGATGCGGTCCCGCGGGAGCATCTTCCCCGCGCCGCGTTCCGCCGCACCGCCTCCGCGCCGCCGCCGCGCAGCACCTGCGCGCACACACGGAGGCAGCTCCTTCATCAGTCCGGGAGGCTCGACGCTCGAGGGCACAAGGAGGCGGGGCGAGGGGACCGAACCTGGGAGACGCGGGCGCGCAGGTCGGAGAGGAGCTCGCCGACGGCGGCGGCGTTGCGCGCGTAGGCGTCCGAGTCGCGGTCGAGCGTGTCCGGGAGCGCGGAGCCCGGCGCCGGCTCCCCGCGGCCCGCCGCCGCCGCGGCGGCTGACGCCGAGGAGGCGCCGCGCGGGAACGGGAGCGGCAGCGGGCGGCGCCGCGCGGCGAGGCGGGAGAGGAGCATGTCCGTTCGCGGGAGAGGGATCGAACGATCGATGTGCTCGCGGGAGAGTAGTACTAGTGGAGACTGCTGTCTCGCTCCGTCAGTCTCGGTGTTTTCCGTGTGTTTCGGAACGCTGCTCCGTCACGCAACTCGGAGCGGATAATGATCCTGACTAGACGCCGGCCGCGCCCACGTGGATAAGCAAGCGATGCGTTCGCCGTGGCGAGGCAGGTGGGCATGGCGGCGGGGGCAGAGCACGATGGGCGCAGCAACAATGCGTTCGCCGTGGCGAGGCATGCTAGCTGACGTTCCCGCCCGAGTTGAGTCCAAAATCCGTTCAGATACGGTGGAAATTCGTATCAAATACGCGGTGCGAAGCAAAGCAAGCGCAAGCTTTACGAAGGGGATCATTTTTTTTTCGGAAATCGATAAGTAGCTTCAATCCAATACAGTATCTTGCTGTGCCTGAATAGGATGGCAAGAACACGGTGCTTAAACAAAGCGAACAACCACTCGTGCTATTTGATCTGTGCACGTGAAAGGCAAGGATAGGCTGATGGTGCCAGGCTGCCAGCGAGTAGCGACGACGAGTGTGACGTGGATGACTTTGATGACAGGGTTCGACCAGTGCATTGGGCCTGTTCGGCCGGCAGTTTTTTTGGTTTCTGCTGGTACTGCTGCTGTTGCCTTCAGCTCAGCCACAACAGGCCGAAAGTAAAGGAGGCCCATGAATGAGGCAGGGCTACCGTATGTCCGTATCTTTCGTGCTGGGCCACCCATTCAATGTACAACAGGCCCAGCTCAAGATGTAAACTCCTCCTGATTCCATCCTGATATTACACACCCGTTTGGGCTTTTATTGTGAGCTCTGCAGATTTTTATTAGGAATTTTTTATTAATAATCACATTTATTAATTATTTAATATAAATAATCGTTAAATTTGTAAAATTACAAAAATAGACGCTCTGTCGCCCGGGCGATATGTACCAATCGCCCTCTAATTGGGCGGCAGGTGTCTCCGGTGGGACCTGTCGCCCAACAAAGGGGCGACAAGTACACAGTATCGTTCCTGTCTCTTTTTTTCGTTTTTTTTTCCTTCCCTATTAAGGCGAACAACCACTGGTGCTATTTGATCTGTGCACGTGAAAGGCAAGGATAGGCTGATGGTGCCAGGCTTTTTTTTCGATCTTGATGGTGCCAGGCTGACAGCGAGTAACGACGAAGAGTGTGACGTCGATGACTTTGATGTAAACATGTCTAAACGGGCCGTCCGGCACGGCCCGGCTCGAGCACGGAAAGGCACGGCCTGTTTAGTTTCGGGCCGGCACGGCACGAAATTCATTTCTTCGTCGCCGTGCCGACCACGTGCTCTGGTCGTCGACCCACGACACGGCAGCCCGTTAGTCAAGTCGGCCCAAGTATAAATAGCGGCCCATTTAACGTAAACAATTACAAAATGGAGGTGGAAAATAGGTGAAGATGGGATTTCAACGTTGAACCTGTTGGTTGAGAGCCGAAGCTTCACCACTAGACCCCAATTGTCTTTATTGAGATTCTATTTTATTTGTATATTAATAGGCAACTAACAGGCTATACTCATAAACGGGCCGTGCCGTGCCGCCCGTCGGGCCGAGGCCTCGGCCCAAGCACGGCACGAAGCCGGCCCGGCACGAAATTACCGTGCCATGCTTGGGCCGTGCTTTTTTCCATGCTTTGAGCCGGCTCGCTTGGCACGGTCCATTTAGACATGTTTACTTTGATGACAGGGTTCGACCAGTGCAGATGCAGCAAAGTAAAGGAGGCCCATGAATGAGGCAGGGCCACCGTATCTTTTGTGCTGGGCCACCCATCCAATGTACAACAGGCCCAGCTCAAAATGTAAACTCCTCCTGAATCCTGATATTACACACCCGTTTGGGCTTTATTGCGAGCTCTGCAAATTTTTATTAGGAAAAACACAAACGCTGGGTGATCAATCTACTTTGCGGTAGTCTT